>KL647295.1:1254817-1449599 GCA_000727475.1 Sarcocystis neurona | reverse complement strand
GGCTGCATGCAAGGACGGCGGGCCAGGCTGCAGGGGAGGTCGGCCGGGATGCAAGGGCAGCGGGCCCAATAGCAGGGACAACGGGCCAGCGAGGCGTGTGTAGATCTCCAGGGTATGTTAGCAGGGAGGCAGGGGGCACAGGCGAAGCGAGCGATGTGTGGGCAACGCCAGGACACATGGAGACATCTACGCATGCCGAGCGGGGTGGGAGGCCGATGTGGGGAGGCCGCTTGCTCGAATGATACCGGGTAGCGAAGGGAGAATTTCTGTTAGTGGACGAGTGTAGTAGGCAGCAAGACAGGTGACGCAAAGGTATTTCCGTCCTGCAGGCCTCGCGTGAAATGTCGTGCTGTCGGGCTCACCAGACCGGCGCACCAGCGCGTGGGCGCGGTAGAAGCAGCAGCAGGGGGGGCTCCTGCAAGAATGTGACGTGGCGCTGCTTGATGGGTGGACAGCTATCGGGCAAACGGCGCGCGACAGGAAGCCCTGAGCAGCAGCAGGGGTGTCACTAGAGACGCAAGCGAGACAGGCGAGCGAGCAACAATAGCAGCAGCGTCGTCCACAGCAAATGTCTGCAAGAGCAGGGCACTGCTCGGCGCATGCGGTAGATCTAGGTGTGAGGGACGCAAACCCGCGTCAGCGGATGCAGGCGTGCCCGTACGAAGATGCTGGCATGCCGGGGCGCCCGCTGGTCCACCTACTCGCTACAACAGACGGACGGGGTCTTTTCTCCCGGCGCTACCAACCGTCGAAAACGGAAAGATGCATGACGAAATTCTTCTAAATTTGTGCGTGTGCCCCTTTCCGCGTCGTGTGTGGCTCTTGGGGGGACGGGGGTCGGTGCTTTGATGTACGCGAACGGGGAGAGAGCAGCGTCCACGCCGTTCTCGTGAGGTGCTGCCACGGCGGGCGCAGGGGCAGGGGCAGAAGCGTAGACAAGACAGGTGACCGGCGAACACTCCCGAGATTCACGAGGAGAAGCACAGGGCGTTTCCACGGCAGTCAGAAGACTATCGCAGGGATGACAAGACTGTTCTGTGGCACCCGACAACATGCGCGCGTGCTTCCATCAGTATAGCAGTAGTGTAGGAGTAGTGTTATTGCTGCCACGTGGCTGCGTGGTGCTGCTGCTGCGATGACAGCAGCAGCGAGCACTGCTGCTCCTCAGAACAACCATCCCTCTGTCCGCAGGCGCTGCTCTGCAGACTCCGTTGTGGGACTGCTGCGTGCGCTTCAATAAATTCCACTCCGAAAGCACCAGGATTCTTAGGCCTACATATACATATATATATATATATATCTATGTGTACGTACACACACACGTATACACCGCGAGTTGAACGATTAGCTTTTACGTCCGTTTATAGACGTGCGGATTTGTCAAGAAGTTTGTCGCTGTCGATATGGGAAGGTTTGGGGTGCCAGCAGAAGAGAAAGAAGTCGCGTGGGAAGAAATGTCATAAAGAGCGACGCTCTCGACGGCAACAGGTGTGCGCGCTCCGTGTGCGTGCATGCAGGGCAAACGAAGCGGTACCTTCGGCACATACCTGCTGGCGGTTTATAACCCAGAAGCAGAAACGTATGAGTCGGTCTGCAGAGCAGCGACGGGCTTCTCCGAAGAGGCGCTGCAACAGCATCGCACTGCTCTCAGCCACCGCATTATCGAACGGAAGAAACCGTACTACCACGTCTCTGATAAAATGGTGAGCGGGCGGAGGAGAAGAAGGAAAGAAAGACTCACAGCAGGGGCAGCTGCGGCACGAGCCCAAGCGTCAGCAGCCGCAGCCGCAGAAATCGCAGCAGCAGAAATTGCAGCGGCAGACCTAGCAGCAGCAGAACTTGCAGAGTTCGGAGCAGCAGAACTGGCACCAGCCGCCACGAGAATATGAGCAGCAATGGCAACGCAGCACCAGCTGGAGGCGCAGCAGCAGTCGCAACGGCGGCGCCAGCCACGAGAGACTACACGCGTCGGCCCCGCAGCTACAAGAGCAGCAGCAGCGACAGCCGTCGCAGCAGTGAAACGAATAGCAACAGCAGCAGCATCGGCGCAGCCGTACTGCAAGACGTAGCAACAGCAGCAGACAAATGGTAGTAGAAGCATCAGCAACCGTAGTTGCAGAGATGCCAGCCATAAAACTAGCGGCAGGCAAAACGAGAGAGCAGCAGCAGCAACAGGAGCGACAGGAGCACCAGCAGCGACAGCAGCACCGGCAGCGACAGCAGCAGCAGCAGCGACAGCACCAGCGGCAGCGACAGTAGCAGTAGCAGCGACTGCAGCAGCAACAACAGCAGCAGCGACAGCGACAGCAGCACCAGCTGCGACAGAGCGTCTAGACATCTCAAGCGTACAGCAGCAGCAGTCTCCTCTCTGTGGACCCGTGAGGAATACAGGAGAATCTATGTGGGCGTGCGAGGGAGAGATGCTGCTGACGTGTTGACACCGCGCATTTGCTGCTCCTCCTCCACCTCCACGTTTTTGGCATAGGCGTGCTCTTCCCAGCGAGGCTGCTCCTCGCATAAAACCAGGTAGCAGCAGTAGCAGCAAGCCCGAAGCAGCAGCACGAGCAGCAGAAGGGCGTCCCTGCGTAATTCTGAAGACCTATCAGAAGGCAGCAGCAGTCTCTTGTGGATTTCTATTGTCGCGGTGAATTTCTCCGACTTCTTGCTGTCTCAGTGCACGGCTGTGCTGCGTCTCTTTCTTCTACAAATAGCAGCCGGGAAAGGGCGGGAGACCCGCGAGCGCGTTGTCTCCTTGACTGCTTCTCTTTCGGCCGTCCCCGCGATGGAGACGGCGTCGTGAGGGCTGAGCAAAGCGGACGCAAGCACGCGGGACAGGCCGCTCTCGAGACTACACACATGTGTCTGAGTAGACGTCCACTAGCTCATTAACATCTGTGCCGATACGTATATATACATATATAGCCAGAAAGAGATAGATAGAGGGAAGCAAAGGCATACCAGCTCACAGCTCTACAATAGGGAGCAAATATAACAAATGCACCCCTTGCGCAGGCCTCGACTAAGGGAGGTATGCAGCTACGTTGTTGTCCACGTAGATAGCTGCCGCAGTATGTATTTGTCTTAGAGAAGTTTCGTCTGCCGGAGAGGGAAAATAAGAGAAAGCTAAGAGAGACACAGCGTCGCGGTCCTTCTGCCAGCCTGTTGAAAAAAGATGAGAAAGGAAAGCGAGCCGTGCTGTTCCTCCTCCCTGTGAAAGGAGCATCACGTGGGGCGGACGTCGTCGGCTTGGCCGTCTGCAACCCGGTGCACCTCCAGTAGCACCAAGGAGCCGCCAACAGGAGTGTGGCTTTGTTCTTCGCGTGCAAGTCGAACGTCGTCTCTACCTTCCCCTCTCTCCACATTCCTCTGGATCTGTTTATCGTTTTATTTGTCTGTTTATTAATCTATCCATCTGCGCCTATACGTGTATTAGCACACGTACGCGGGCTTCTCGTGTGGCGTCTGTACACATAAGTATACATATATATGTGTAGTTTTTGCTGTTGCACCTGCGAAAGACTGCGCTTCAGCGAGAAGAGAGGCGTTTTCTTCCTCTTCTCTTAACGACCCTTCCTTCTGTCAGATAGGAGTGCGCATCACATATTTACGGTCCCGCTGGGATACACAAATGTGTATCATATCTATATGTGGACATTTTGGCTGCCAGCTGGTTCGCTGGTATGTGTGTGTAGACGGCGGCGTGTTTGTTGCTTTGCACGCAGGGGACACGTGCTGGCTGCTGCTCCCTTCGTTTTTCTTTTCTTCTGCGTAGGAGCCAGACGTCTGGTTCGAGCCGTGTCAAGTGTGGGAGTGCCGTGCAGCAGACTTATCGATTTCACCGGTGCACACAGCTGCCCTGGGGGAGAAGGCGCCGGATAAAGTAAGTGAAGGAGATATTCTTCTCGGCCACGTGTGACGTCCAAAGTATCTTATCGCCCGCCTCTTCTCCTCTCCTTGTTTCTCCTCACCAGTCCATCTTCCACATATTCACCTACTCGTGAGTACACAGGTGTGTATACATCGGTGTTTCTTCGTGGATACTTGTAGTTCATGTCTGTTCGTTCGTTTGCATGCGTGAATTTTGAATACGAAGACGACGCCGTTGTGCAAATGCACCTCCTCATGTGGTGAAGGAAGTCTGTCTTTTTGTGGACACGCCAGAGAGAATATCCGCACACTCGAGCTGGGATGGGAAGTGCCATGCTGTCTTCCGTCGCCAAGCACCTATATATTTGTCTCTCTTCCTGTAGCTCTTGTTGAATGTCCACGTCTGGGTATATGTGTGTGTGTGTGGCTGTGGTACAGCCACATTAATTTATGTTCGTATGTGTGTGTTTACGTGTACGTACCGGTCTTCCTATCTCTGTTCTGTATCTCGCTTCCGCTCCGGCAACAGACCTGGGCGTATGTGCTTTCTCTCTGTACGTCTGTCTTTGCGTGTGTGCTTCAGTCTTCATTAGTGTCTATATCTGTGGACCTACGTGGACACGCGTGTCTACCGAATCGGGCCTCGCTCTGTGGCTTGGTGACTTCGTGGGGGGTCCATCTCTTGCTGACGCCGGTCCCTCCTGCACGCACGCGGGGTGTATGTGTGTGTGCTGCGCGAGGGCATAGATGTGCGAGGGGGACGGCGTGGGGACTTGTAGCGCCTTGGGTATCGCCTGGCGTATCCTTTTCTGCTTTTTCTGCCTGGAAGGAAAGTCAACCCGCGCTCTCCTCTTCTGCTGCTAGAGGAATAATACATCAAGGACCCCCTCGAGAAGGGAGACGTGTTGCTGCACGTCTGTTCATATGTGCTCAGCAACGGGCACACGCACGCACGGCAACACATGTGGATGGGGTGGACGTGTCCTCTGCGTCTAACTTCCTGCGCACAAGGACCCCGCTGGCTAGAATTCCCGCTTCTCCTTTCTACTATTCATCCACACACTTCTGTAGTCGTCTCTCTGTGTGAAGGTGCCGCTACCTGTAGGTGTGGCGAAATCTATGTATATGCGTGCGTTTAGCTGCGTATGTATGACTCCTAGAATTCCTCACAGATGTAGACACAGAATTCTGTACTCTGTCCGGCCTTTCTGTGTACAGTCACCCACGCAGGCGCTCTACGTTGCTGCTCTGCATGTGTCTGGTTTTTTCTGCCTGCGTCAGTCTTCCTGCACGTCTCCCGCACACCCACGCAGACGCCATGCGAATCTTGTGCGTTGAGCCTGTGTGTCTGGGGCTGGGGAAGTGTGGCCTGCGCCGCATTCATTTCGCAGCTTGTACGTCGGCCTTTTTGTTCCTCTTTGCTCCGACCCGTTCTTCTCGGTGTCTGCCTGTTTTCCTTTGATATGCACAACAAGTATATACGTGCCAATCTGTTGGCGTCCTCTTTCTCAGCGTCGTCGTGTCGGCGTACCTCTGCGCCGGCTCTACGTGTGACCGTCTTCTGCTTGTACGTCCCACTGCACGTGTGCTGCAGGGCATTGGGCTGCGGTTCCCGCGTTTTCTGCGGGTGAGAGAAGATAAGGCACCCGAGCAGGCAACAACGAGTGCGCAGATTGTGGATTTGTTCGAAAGTCAGTTCCGCAAGCCGCGAAGCAGCAGCAGCAGCAGTGCCGCTTCCGCTGCAGGGGGTGCAACAGCGACTGCAGCAACAGCAGCAGCAGCAAAGCAAAAGAAGGAGAAGAAGACGGTTCTCGGAGACGGAGAAGACGACGAAGAGGAGGAGGAGGGCTCGGACGATTCAACAGATGAGGAGGAAGAAACGTGTGCGGTTCCCGCAGGTGCTGCGGCCGAACAGAAGAGAAAAGATGAAGAGCAAAGGGAAGGAGTGACGGTAGGAGAAGGAGGTGGGAAAAGTGGACAGTGAGGATTGGCTGGTGGCACTGCTGCAGCGGCGTTAGACGCAGAGAACACCAGCAGCGTGGAACGAAAGCGGGAAGAAGAAGTGATACGTCAGCTGCTTCTGCGTGACCGTTCTATACGTCGTGCAGAACGTAGGAGCGTACGTTCTTTTTTGCTTCTTCTTGTTTTGGTTCTGCTGCAGCAGCAGCAGGAGTGCGGCAGCCATGGCCACGTGTTGCTGTTGCTGCTGCAGAGGAGGGGACAGCAGTTGAAAAAACGCTGCTGCAGGACAGGACTGCACGTGGGGGCGTGTGCCCCCTAACAGAGAGGCAGCAGCAGCAGTAGCACGACTGCAGCAGCACGTGAGAGAGTGGAGGGGCAGAAACTGCTGGAAACGGAGGAAAGAAGCAACAGCAACAGCAGCAAACAAAAGAAGCAACAACAGTTGCAGCAACCGTAACAGCAGCAGCAGCCGTAGCAGCAGCAGCCGTAGCAGCAACAGCAGCAGGAAGAGTTGCTTTGTGTTAAACGCTGAGGCGTCTTCTTCGGTGGTTGAAGTCGTAATTCTCGTTGACGCAGCAGCAGCGGTACGGGCCAAACGAGGTGTTGGCTTTATGGGCGTCGACTACAGCAACGTCGTGTGCTACGCTATGGAAAAGCTGCAGCACATGCACGTATATAAATAGACACACACATGTAATTTCATGCGTATTCATTCTCTCACACGTGTGGGCATTCATACACGTTTAGACCCGAGTAAGCATGTATATTTGTTGAAGTATTTACCTACAAATCCGCACACCTATATATGCAAAGAGAGAGAAAGATGAATATACATATATATATATATATATATGTAAAGCTGTGCGGCGGTATGCATCTCCGCGTATTTGATTTGTGTAACATATATATATATATATATGTGCAGTACACGTAGATAATAGTATTTACCTACGTCTCCGTGTATATATATATAATTACATACAGATAGAAAGATGAATATATGTGGGTGTGCGTAGTCGTTTATTGGAAACGTGTGTTTGTTACTCATATGTAAATAGTATACATCGATGTGTACATAAGTATTTACCTGCAAATCCGTACATATATATGCATGCATACAGAGAGAGAGAAAGATGAGTATATACGTAAAGACATGCGTATCAATTCATTTGTGTGTGTGTATGTGTGTGTGTGTGTGTGTGTTTTTCTTCCTGCGGGCTGTGAACGTCGGCCTCTGGGCGTCCGATGATAGTCGTTTCTGTGCAGTGCTTGGGGACGGCCTAATTTCTTGTCTCTTATTCTCCTACTCCTCCTGCTGTTCACCTTGGCGCGAAGGTCAACTTGTGTGGCTACGTCATTGCATCGAAGCCGCTCCTTTACAGAAGTGTTCCGCTTTTGTTTTTTCGTTCACTTGTACGCGCGTAGCGAGTAGTCATAGGCACACCACTGCGAGGACGTTATTCTACAGTATATATATATTGATTCTACGCATATATATATATGGTCTAGTTGTGTCCACGTATGTGTATATGTACATATATTTCTAGGTGAACCACATATATATATATATCTATATATTCTCGCGATCACCTACTGACACACGCTGGAGCCTGTGTGCATATGCACATCAAAATCTACATATATATATGTATATACGTGTAGAGAATTACCGCTGACGCTATACGTATACCTACATATATTTGCAAAAGTGCGTCTATTTTCTAATGTATTATCTAGATGTGTGTGTATGTGTCTCTATATACGTGTGTGGGCTTGCATAAACGCATTACGAAACGTCTCACAATTGTATCGAATCAGCGTGTATTCACGCCTTGGGGAAGTGTGTATGTACATATATATATATGTACTGATGAGTAATCATGGTATATAAATGGGTATATATATATGTACACGTATGGTTGTACCTACGTTCATAGGTAGTCGTGGTGTGCGTATGTTTCGCCGTGATGCGTTGGCGTTTTCCTAACACAGCGCGCCGAGTAAACGCTGCTCACGCTGAGGTTCCGGCTTTGCGCGGGGGATGGATATCTGCAAGAGGGAAATTTAAAATGTGGATGTGTTTCCAGAGGGAGACAGAATTTGTTTGCCGAAGACTTGGGAGGGAAACGGGAAGATTCCATTTGCAAAGTGTCTGCAGAGACGCGTGCTGCAAGCGTCTGCATCCTACCTATTCAAATGTAGCGGTCTTCATCCATGCGAGCACCCGGGAAATCTTCATTCTTTATATAGAAACCCCGTACTTCCATAGACGCGTTATATATATATATATATACATATGTACGTATGAAGGGACAGAGACAGACAGACGGAGAGAGCTGCGTACATCGATACATACGTGTATATATATGTGTATGTGGGGAGAGCGCGAGACAGACGGAGAGAGGTACATACGTATGTATGTATATGTATATATATATATATATATGTATAGAGAGAGAGACGGAGAAAAGAACATATATCAATATGTGTGTATATAGATAGATAGATAAGTATTTACTCGCATCCATGTGGACCCCTGTATACAGTAGTTTACGCCAGCACGTATTACTTACACATACGTGTGGAAGCACGCTAATAATGTGTAGGTGAGTATATGTGAAGTTCGAATTGTATCAGCCTTGTTACTCTAAAATGCATCGAACACCTGTTTTTAGTCTTGAGTACATGATAGCGAGGCAGTACTCGACACTTACACCCCTGGGCTTTTGCGATTTCTTGTTTTCTCCACGGGGCTAACTCCAAGGTCGCATGAGGAAACGCTCGGTAGATCGAGTGTGCAAATGGAAGACATTTTTTGAAATGAAGTGGAAATCTCGTCTTCAGTCGTTCTGCAGAAAGAAGCAGTCGTCCGAGAAACGGACGCTGTTGCTTCCTCCACCATTAATAAATCACTGGTGGACGGCTTCTACCTAACTCGACCTTGTTTATTCTGATGTTCCGCGGTGGACGGAGTGAGAGAACAAAACTGAACTGTTTGTGTACGGCTGCTGCCAGTGCAGCAGCTGCGGAACCAAGAAACCACATCCTCGTTTGATTTGTACCTGCTGTACGCTACCGGCGACGATTCATTTCGGCTCGCACCTGTTCTGAGCAAATGTATATCCACACACACGTCTACGCACGAGTGTCTGCGCACATATGGATAGCTACGTAAGACGTATCAACCTATCAGTCTAATATACGCACCTGTATATATACGTATATGTAGCAGGGACGCCGCCTTGCCTGTAGAGGTGTGGCCACGAGTTATATTACCGCTTAAAGAGGCAAATTCGCGAACCGAGCAGCTTTCGGCGAATTATGGCAGCACGTCGGGAGTACCAGGGGTGGGAGGCATGGCAGGAGTGCGTTGATTCTGCACAGGAGAGATGTAAACATACAATTGAGCAGTGATAGGGTGCCTGTTACGTCAAGCTCCAGGGAGTTCTGTGAATGGGACTAGAGTAGACAGGAGGACACCAGGTGAAAGTCCACACGTTTGTCCTAGAAACAGTAGCAACAGCAGCCGCCCCAATGTCGGGTACAGAATTGGGCAGAATATATGTCCACGAGTGCATAGCAAACCGCTGCTTGTATTGCTGTACTCTACTGTGTGCAATCGTAAGAGAGGAATAACGCTGCTAAATGCTGCATCACCGCAAGTCAAGTCATCAGTTTCAGAAGCGCTCCATCTCTGCCGCTGCTGTTGCTCGAGCCATACCCGAATGCCTGGAACTCTAAAGAATGCAGCAGTTACAGCGTTGAAGACGCTGTGCTGCCGAAGAAGCCGCATACCCGCGTCCAAGTTGAACTTCTGCTGCACGTTTCACGTGCAGGCGTGTGTGTGTGTGTGTGTATATATATATATATATGGCGATACTGACTATAGCGGCAAAGCGAGTGGCCTGCTAAAACAAAGACACGCAAAAAGGAGCGCGCACCGCAGGTAGCCCTGAATACTTGCAGCTGGTGCATCTTTCTAAAAAACACGTGGAGTGACATCAGCCGTCGGATCTGTACCTCTCCGTACACGTACGTATGTACGCAGTACGCTCCTGCACATATATATATGTATATATACATGTTTCCATACGGACACGCGGACACCCTCTCCTACTCTCTCTCTCTACATGTATATACTGCATTATGCAAGTACACTTGCGTGAGAACTGTAGATGCGTGCGTGGATTCTCCGAAGTGTCTGCTGACTTTGTTGGTTGCCTGCGTGCACACCAGTGTACGCTGAGCACCCGCGGTACTTGTCTGCAGCTGTTTTTCATGATGCTGCGTACCCTGCTGTGTGTAGCCGTTAATCCTTGGGCTTTCTGAGTGTGTGGTGCTGCTGTTGCTAGTGGTCACTGCCGTTGCCGCTGCTGTTGCCACCGTGAGGCACCAGAACGTGTTCTAGAGGCGGAAACGCTTTCGCCGCACAGCAGGAACACTTGCGAGGGAAGTCGTCCTGACAGCGACGGCGCAGGAGCGCCGCTGCGCATGGTTTAGCCACATCTGTATGAGCTGTATTTCTACAGTTGTGGAGACATTGGTTTTGTTAGTGCTGGTGTGCATCCACGCGCGAGAGCCGTGCACGCCCTGAAGCTCGCGTGATGCTATACGGAGAGGAGTGCGTAGATCCAAGGAACAGCAATATTCGCCTCCTATCAGGGAAGGCAGACGGAAAGGTGCAATGCAGTCTGTACGTACGCATATACGCAGAGCTACACCCGCATCATTAAGTAGTGAAGTGATCTGCTCTATGGAGAAACAGCGAATTCCAGGACTGCTGGTTGTTTATTTCGTAGTGGGAGGGACCATTTTCTCTTTCTATCAATGCCGGCATTCTCCCATTACCTATCTGTAGATATGCGCGTGCGCAGACGGGAGAGTCTACAGATACCCCGCAAATACACGTTTATATATGAGTACGTACATACGTATACACCTGGTCACAGCCGGAATCATTCCACACACGGTCGAAGATAGTAATTCTACACTTTCTTGGCGTGAGCCTGCGCACTCAAGAGTGACGTAGGAGCAGAGCATTCCTGTTCCGTTCGCCTAAAAAGCAGGCGCCCTGCCTTTATTTCGTGAAGGTTTTCTGCTGCAAGTCTCCGTCTTGCGAAGCAGTAGCACACACGACAAAAATGTACATATGCGTCAAGTGTCCGCACAAGCGCACCTACGTAGACGTCTCTGTGTAAAGCTAGTGCACTGATGTATCCTCGGCGTAAAGATATAAGTAACGAACGAAGGCACTGCAGATATGTCCTGCACCTGGATCAATACTGCATATACATATATGTGTGCACACAGACACAGACGCACACACACAAATCCAGGCAGTGGAAGAATGTGTGTATCTACAACGGCACCGAGACAAGTCTATTCGACTACAACGGCAGCGAGCCTGCTATACACCTCCTACTTTGGTATTCAGTGATAAAAGGCACCTGGTGATCAGAGAGGATTATTTGGATTTGAACGTGAAAGCGGCACAGCTGGGCACCGACGTGTCCTTTAGCACCACTACCCCAGGAGGGGGTACGTACACCGCAGGATCTGTTGCAGAAGCCAAGATATTGCTAGCGAAGGTCCCTCAGAAGAAGGAAACGCTGACAGGTGGCCAGGTGTGTGCAAGACAAGCCAAGCGACCGGCACCGCAACAGGAAGTCAATGAGACTAAACCGATCCTGCGACAGGAGCAGCGGCGGAGCGGCAGCAGAAGCAGCATCACCGCTCGAAGCCCAGCAGTAGCTGTGGCCAATGCACCAGCAGAATCAGCACTAAAACTCCGCAGCAGCTGTAGCAGGTAGCTGGTACCAGAAGGAGCCGGTCCATCAACAGGAGTAGAAAGAAGCAGCCTTGGCAGCAGCAGCGCCACTAGCAGGGAAGCAACAGCGAAGAAACGTACGCTCCTGTGCAGAGGCGTCGCCCCAGCAGCAGCCTCCTCGGTTGCTGCAGCAGCAACAGAACCGCCAACAGTCTAAGCTTTGAGAATTGTCAAAACGCAGCAAAAAACGACTCACCAACAGCAACAGCAGCAGTTCAGCTCCAGCGACTCCTTACCAGGAACACCTTGTAGTGCCCTGTGAGGATGAGGAGTAGGAGGAGAAAAAAACCAGCTGGAGGCGCACCAACAATAGCAGCGACAGCAGTGACAGGTGCAGCAGTAGCACGAGTAGCGCAGATATGGGTGGAGGAGCAGTAGTGAATAATCTCAACACTGGGTACGTCGCTCGTTACCCACGATGGCAATGAACTTGTATAACGTGTGAATTGCTCTCACATGTGCATACTCCTGCGTTCTTCAATTCACAGCTGCAGCAACGGACATCTAATTTGCGAGTTGTTCTGCAGACATATATACTCTTGAACTTCTTTTTCCACTGCTACAAAGCTGCAGCCGGCCCGAACTGGTGAAGTGGAGCTTCTTCGTCTTTGGAGGGCTAGACGGATAGAAAAGAACAGCTGCGCCTCACACTGAGGCAGAATTAGCAACACCGCGGCAAAGGACCGCCGCAGCACCGCGGTGTAGCGCTTGCAGCGCGGCCCCGTGCCGCACACACACGGTCCCGTAGTAATAATGGCAGTACTAACAATCCACGGCTGTCGAACACACTGCCTGTGGAGAGAGACGGCTGGTGTGTACGCGTGTATGTGTACACTGCAGACAATACGTAACAAGATGAAAACAGGAGGCTGGGACAAGAGCCCTTCCCGCCAGGAGCATGGCGGCAGCACGGTATGTGTATATGCAGACGTGCAAGAAAATGAACCCGGCGCTCGGAGAACAGCCGCTGCAGCCAGGAGGACGCCAGTAACACAGCTCCACTATTGCAGCAGCAGACGATCCACCGGCGGCGCCAGCAGCGGCGTTTCCTGAAGGCGCGGTATCTGCGCGCGAAGAGCAGCCGAAGAAGCCGCTGCAGAGAAGCAAGAGGACGACGCTGCTGCCGCACTTGGGGTGGTGTGTACTGCTGTCGCGCGCATCTCGGACAACTTCGTTTCTCTTCCTCTCTCTCTATCCGTGCCGTGTGGTGGCCTCTGTTGCTGGGCGGTGCGAAGGCAGCAACTCTGTCTCTCTCGTATGAAAACCTGCCTGAAGTGTTTTGTGTTGCTCTCGACAGTTCTTTTCAGCTTCATACCCACCTTCTCCCCTTCTGCTAAACCCGTTTTACCCTGCCGTACGGATTTGAAGCGCAGCTGGCGGCGCCTGGGCTGCTGCCAGGACCCTTGTCGCTCCGTGACGCTTTTGTCGTTGCGACGCCTCTTGCTGCTGCTGCTGCGCTCGCTTGCTGGGGAGCTGGTTCTGCTGCGGTTCCTGCGATGCCGTCTGCCGTGCTCTGTGTGACGCGCTGCACACTTCCCCTACAGCAGCAGATGCCCCCGCTTTGCGCTTCATCTGCACCGTCATTCCACCGTGCAACTCGCAGAGAGACACGCACACTTTCGTCTTCCCGTCTTCTTTTCACCGTCTCTTCTCCCTCTCCGCCCCGCTCACATCCAGCAGAACGGCTGCTCCTCGCCCTGTCTGTCTCCTTCCTCCGCCCCCCCCACCTGTTTCCACTCGTCCCTGCTTGACGTAGATCCACCAAAATACATCTATACACGCTTAGTATTCTCGAATTTTACGTACACCCGCGTACACATATATATACATCTGGACGCATCCCGCTGCAAGAGACTCCTGTTTTGAGTATTGCTCGTCGCTGCTGTGTGTTGGTGGCCCGTGACTCTCTCTGAAATTCTTCGCGTCTCGGGGACTGCAGCAGCGGCCTTCGCGCAACTTGGCGCCTTCTTTGCAGCAGCTCTGGCTGTAACTGCTGCACCTGCTGCCGTCCGGTCTGCTGCTGCTTTTGTGGCTGCTGATCCTTATGCTGCCGCCCTTTTTCTCTGGGTACTGGCTCCTCGTGGCTGCTTCTGCTGCCCGTGTGCCACTGGCCCTCGACTGGCTGCTGCACTCCAGCAGAGAGCCACCGCGAACCCGGGAAGCAAAAGAGGAAGAAACAGTAGCAGCAGGTCTCACTCCTGCAACAGGCCGTCCACATCTGCGACTTCAGTCAGCCGCGACACTGGTGGCGGTGGCGTTGCCACTGCTACGGAGGTTCTCTCGTCAAAGCAGCTGCAGAGAAAAAACCTGCCAGGAGCCACAGAAGTAGCAGAACAGGGCCACAACGCAGTGTAACGGTGCATCTTCGATGCACACATACGCACATACAGAGATACACGGATTTCTTCTGCTGTACGGGCCGTCTTTTCCAAGACACCTGCTGGCTGGGCGCGGCTTCCTTACCATTCTGCCCCATCTGCTGCCGTGCGCTCGCACGTTTGCTTGATAAGGAACTGAAGCATCACCAGCAGCAGCGTTGCGAACGCGAGGAAATTTTCAAGCGACAGACAGAGAGGCCTGCATATACGTATTTGCAGACATACATACACCACGAAGCGACAGGATACTCCTGTAGCCGGCCGTTTACCGTCTACACACTCCAGTATATGTATATGCTAAGCCGCTTCGCACGTTCACAAGTGTAGTGTACACTCCAGCGTGTATGTGTGTGTGAGGACGCGGTGTACGTACACTCCAGTGTATTCGTGTCTGTGAGGACGCTGTGTACGTACACTCCAGTGTATATGTGTGTGTGAGGACGCTGTGTATGTACACTCCAGTGTATATGTGTGTGTGAGGACGCTGTGTATGTACACTCCAGTGTATATGTGTGTGTGAGGACGCTGTGTATGTACACTTCAGTGTATACGTATATGAAGACGCTCGCCGCGTTCACACCAGGTGTATGTACACTCCAGCGCATAACTGTGTGGCGGCGCACTTTCCAGTTGCGTGTATCTGTGCGGAGGTAATCTTTCATGTGTGGTGTTTTCTCGTCGTTCTCTTTGTATGGGTTTCCCAGACTCTTCTTTTTTTGTAGAATCGCAGTCAAGCAGATGCGTCCTTGTCCCCCCCCAGACGATTCATCTTGTTTTACGAGCGACTTCTCCAATGGCTTTGTATGGCCCCACTGCTGTATAAATACCTACCTACATGTACTTATACATACATCTCACTCTCTTGTGGTTCTTACCGTACGCTGTGATTTAATGCGACTCCTATATGTATACATATACACGTACTTCACTTTGAACTACGAACTACTTCTACTTAAGCATTTATGTATATGTATAGATAGAACGAATTGACCGTAACTCCTGCACTGGTGTTTCCACGCGAATTCCCTCGTATCTTGCAACAACAGAGTATATACGTAACTCTTCCCGTACTGCTCCACTTAAGGAAATACATATATATATATATATATGTATATGTGCGTAGTGCTCCTGATGTACATATACACATATATATGTATGTCGAGAGAGAGAGGGAGTGAGACGATGCACGAATACAGGTATATATATCTATATGTGTGTGTGTGTTAATCTTGTACTTTCGCCGTCACAGGTGGATAGAAATTGTAACTTTGCGTTTTATGAAAGGTAGAATCGGATCGCGTGGTGTGACTGCTGCATTTGTTGCTCCATCGACTTTTTGTGGGTTGATAACTTCGTCCTGCTGTTGTGTCTGAGTATGTGTGTGTACTGCTGCGGTGGCGCGTCCCCGTGTCAGTGCTGTTAGTACACCTGGCTTCTGTTTCTCCGTCTGCATATCCTCTCTGTGGGGTGGTGTACGTACACTCTACCACACGTTGAAGTGCGCGCTAGGCCAGCACACAGCAACGGCTCTCCTTCGTCTCGCGACAGGGCTGCACCAGCTGCAGCAGAAAGAGAGCCCCGGCACCAGCAGCAATAGCGCAGGCCACAGGTTACGTTGGAGCACTAAGGCCGGCAGCAGAAGATCCGGCGGCTGCAGCGCTGAAACGTGCACAGCAGCAGGAACAGCAGGCAGAGCAGTAGCGGGGATATCTACGGTTGCAGCAGCAGCAGCAGCCACGGCAACACGAGGCGGCGGCAACCGTAGGACCAGCTGTTATAGCTGCAGTTCCAGCAGCTTCAGCCGCCGTTATCGCAGCAACGGCAGCAGCAGCAGCAGCCGAGAAGAAGTTTCTTGCACAATAAAAGGAACGCAGCACTACTTGCAGCTGTGTGCGTTGCGTGTGACCCATACTCGAAGCGAGAAGTATACGTGACCCGTGCAGCTGCTGCTCCACTGCTCCTCGCATGCAATGAGGGGGGGCTGAGGCACGCGGCTGTCTGTGCCTCTGCTGATTGGCTAGCTGCGCCGGTACACGAGAGAAGCTGCCACTTGAGCAGCAGGAGCTGCTGGGGCTGCTGCAACTTCAGAAGTGTTGCAGTTTCCGCCCCGCTCTGGGCGGTAGCTTCTTTCCCATTGCAGGAGTTCTTCCGGCTCCCGCAGAGTTTCTCCGCGTGCATGCCGCCGTCTGGCCGTGGAGCGTCGCGGAGCCTTTCTGTTGCTACGTGTGTCGGGAGCTCGCGCATGCAGTGCTGTGTTCTGCTGTGTGCGAATAGACGGCCTTCCCGCTTCATGTAGCGGCGTCCCGTAGCAGCAGCCTCTAGCTTCGACGCTGCTGTGGATCAAATCTTTGCTCCCCTTGGCTTCTGCAGACGGCCGCAGCAGCCGCAGCGGTTGCCACAGGGATGAGGACAGCAACACTGATGGACGACACAGGCTCTGCCGCTGCTGCGGCGAGTTCCTGCGGCAGGCGGGCGACCCAGCGACAGCTACAGCAGAAATTTAGGCGGCAGCGCTGTTCAGAGAGCCGGCGGACTGCTGCTGCTCAGTCGTACACGTGGAAATACTCGAGCCGCAGCAGCAACAGGCTGGGCGAGCGTAGCAAAGGGTGTGCCTGGCGATGTTTGAAAAGTTTAGCCGTGGTCGCAGTCTTCGCTTTGCAAAACAGCCAGCTGCTTCCTGGAGCATGTCTGCGCCTCACTGAGCGCAGTACCTTGTGCAGCAGCGGCTGTAGCAGCACGCGGACTGCTGCGCTGCACAAGACGTTGCCTCTGCAACTCCCCACAAGTACTGCCGGACCCGCGGGGTGTCCGCACGCCGGCACTGCATGCAACAGCAGCAGCGCATTTCCTGCTGCTGTTGCTGCTGCTGCAGAGGCATCTGCTGCTCCTGCCACCACCACGTGGTGGCGCTGGCGGAATAGCAACAGCAGCAGCACACCCATCAAACAAAGCGACTGCAGAAGCAGCAGAAACAGCGGCGACAGAAGCAGCCACGCAGAGAAACACGCACAGGAGGAGCAGCCACGCGGGGCACTGCTCTTTTTTGAGGAGGAAGAAGTAAGGCGCAAGGGCGAAAGCGTGTAGATCGGCAGATAAATATCCACCGAAACAGAGATTCACGCAGGGGTGTCTACACATGCGTGTGACCAAGTACACGTAAATAGGCATGTAACGCCGGTAAATAAATGTACGCATGCATATAGATACTTACACGAATACAAAATTGCATGTGTGCCCTTCTCTGTCTACATACACGTGTACGTGGGTATACATCCACAAATTGCATGCGCCGGTGTGTAGACGCAGAAACAACCGTCCTGTTGAAGTGTTGGTGGCAGTGGTACACAGCACCGTAGGGAGCCGCTACGTCGGTCTTCAGAGTCGTCATCTCACTTCTTTGTGGCTGCCACCGCGGGTGTACGTACACCCGACAGCGGGGGGATGCATCATTTCTTTGTGGCTCGCACCGCGGGTGTAGGTGCACCGCAAGGGGGGCGGGTGCGTCATTTCTTTGTGGTAGTACCGGGGGTGTACGTACACCGGAGAGCGGGGGTGGGGAGGGCGCATCAACTGCTGCTGCTAGTTGGCGCGGAACGGAGGGCTGCCTGACATGTGTGGCTAGCGCGGCCACTTCTGCCGGGCGGCCAGCCTGACCTGTAGGAGCGCTGCTGCTTCCGTATGTGCTGCTGCTCTCCTGCGTGCCGTAGCTGTGAGAATTTTACAGCAGCGTCTCGCGTCCTGCGAGCGGCAGCTGCTGCGCTGTCTCCCGCGTCCCCGCAAGACACGTTGGTCGTGCTGCTGCTGGTATTCTTCACGCGTGACCGCTTCCGATGTATTCGGCTGCTCGCGTGCTGCCTTCACATTGCTGCTGCTCCCGCTGCTAGGACTGCTGCTGCTCTCGTTCGATCCCTGCTGCTACCGCTACGTGTTGCGCGGACTGCTGCTGCAGCTGCTGCACAGCGCGCTTCCCGACTTCCGGCCGCTGGTTGTCCTCCTGCGCGTGTAACTCCACACGCTACTGCGGCTTCTCCGACTGGAGGGAGCAGCCTCGCTGCTGAGAGCGGCCGTCTTCTTCCATGCTGCAGACTTCTGTTGCTCTGTTATCCGGGTCGCACTTTGTAGGTGTGTGCTGCTGTCCCACAACTGTTTGCTGCTGGTGCGAGCCCAGCTGTCGCAATTGCTGCTGTATCTGCTGCTGCAGCTGCTGACGCGTGTCAAGCTGTCGCTGTAGCTGCTGTTGCGGCTGCTGCTGCTGCTGCCGATGAGCGTGCAGCTGCCCCAGGAGCCACAGCTGCTTCTGCTGCCTCTGCCGCGGTCTCAGTCGACGGGCTGCTGCTGCGCTTGCTGCTGTGCACTAGTGATTAGCGCGCGGTGCCATTGATTTGACAGCTGCTGCTTCTCTGCAGGCGCTTGTGTCACGCCCCGCCTTCGCGAGCTTCTCAGCGGAACCGGAAAAGGAGAGTGGAGCAGTGAAGCCGCAGCAGCACCAGACTGAAGCGCAGCAGCAGCAGCAGCACCAGACTCCTCCTCCTCCTTCTTCTCAGAAGCAGCAGCGACATGCACAGGAACAGACGCGCACAGATGAAGAAGAAGGAGCAGCGGCAGCTGCTGGTGGAAAAGCGGAAGAAGAAGACTTCGTTTCTACGCGGCTGCAAAGACTGAGGAAGAGTCTTGCTGCTGCAGAGAGTACGTCGAGATGCTGACGTTGCAGCGCCGGACAGACCGAGAACCTGCGTCGCCTCCTGCATCTGTTCCTGCTTTGCCTCTCCTGTGGTCTGACTCCTGCTGTCAGAAAAAGGCGCACGTAGTAGTGCCCCTGTGTGTACAGAGAAGTGCCGCATGCCCCTGGGGTGTCTGTACACCGCAGCACCCCACGACTCTCCTCTTAATGCGGGAAACAGAAAAAAGTACACCCACACGCGTCTGTCGAGACGTAGGGGGAAGGCGCGCTTGCGAGCTACGCGGAGGCCAAGGCATGTGCCGTTCAGGTGTCTGTACACTCCAGATCGGCTGCGCTTTTTTTGTCCGTGTAACTCGACTCCTTCCACCCCGAGTGTCTGCGTGCCCGTAAAGACAAGCGCTCAAATTTCAAGTGACAACCCTGTAGAAAATAGCGCATATATGTATTTACTTTCGTATGTGTTGAACACTTCACCAAAGCGTTCCCTAACATATGTGTATATATGCAGGTATACGTGTGTTTGTGAAGAGCCGTATACACGCATGCGGCTGCAGTGGACTGCCCAAGCTCTTGTGCGTCTATAGGGGCCAGTTTCTTGCACCCGACGAAGCACTTTTTCGGCAGAGATGCATAGAGTCTTTACAGAGAGAAAACGTAGGACCGAGTCAAGCGAAGCACGGGCAATAACCTGTGCATGCGCGTGCTAGTGTGAACCTTGTGTGCGCGTGTGTCCACATCTGTGGGCTGTCCCGCATTTATAGTAGTCACCGGACGCCAGTACGTAATTAAACAGGGGCTCTCAGCTCACGCAGAACGTCTCTCTCTCTCTGAAAAGGAGGGAAACTTCACTTGTGCCCTACCCGCTAGGCACAAATATTTATTCGTCTGCTATGTATGTAGACATATACGTATCGATACATCTGATGTGTATTAACATACATATAAATATATACCTGTGGTGTGTATCTATGCGCATTCCTACCTCTCTCTCTCTCTCTATATATATATATATATATATACATACGCTTGTCTCTCTACCTACTCCCTCTATATACATATATATATATATATATATGTGTATGAATGGGATGTGTGGGTATACATAGATATACGTGTGTACGGTGATGTGTATGTTTATTTTTCGTAGTGAGGAGAAGTTAAGTAGCGCTGTCACGTACGTATTGCCGCATGCTAGTATGAAGAAAGTTGCGTTTTGACCTGCCCTTCCTCAGGGTAGTACAGGAGGGATGACATCTGCAGCTGCTGCACGTCCCGCTGTTGCTCTCCCAGCGTAGAGCTGACTACTTGCCGTGCTTCCTGCCACATGTCCGAGTCCCCCCTCCCGCCCTACCCCCAGCACACGAACCTTTTATCAAAGAAGTTGGTTTACCCGCTAAGAAAACGCAGGTGCATGCGGCAGCTGCTCTCTCTTCCACACAGCCACTGCTGACGACACTTACACCACGTGACACTCGTGAATTCCCACCCCCAGAGGTCTCTCTCTGTGAATGCGTGGCTGTCGGATGGGAGGGGGAGAGGGGAGACCGCTCCGCCATATCATATATGTCTTTGTGCGAGCTTCTTCCGTAGAGAGAAATCGACGCAGAAAAAGCGGAGAAGCAACTGGGCGCGCTAGCAGCAGACCTGTATGTCTGTATACGCAGGGAACAGACACACGCGGTGTACAGACACAGGAGAGATCTCTGCTTCAGCCACGCGTCCGCTGGTGATTGCAAAGCCTCGGCATCAGGCATATAGGGACGTATGACTGGCTGGCCAGAGGCCGCTTCCACACGGCCCATGTGACGCGGGCTGCCTTCTGCACGTGCCGGCCGGCGCCGTCCGTTCTGCGGACGTATGGAGACAAACACAGCAGCGATACGTTCCACAGCGGGCGGCGTAAATGTTCAAAATGTACCCCTACACATATATTGCGGGCCAGGCGCAGAAATACCACAGGCGTTTCTCTCTATATGTACATGCACTTCTCTTCCTCGGTCTCTACGGCGGTGACCATATACCTATATAGCAGTATGTGTCTACGTATATACGCGTGTCTATCTATATGTGTGTGTGTATGTGTGTATGAATATGTATGTGTCCGTATATATGTATATGTGTGTACGGGTATGTACGTATGTATGTATATATAGGTACATATGTATGTATATGTATGTCTGTATATGTGTATGTAGGTATGTATGTATGCATGTGTATACACACATATGTGTGTATATGCATACACACGTCTCCTCCTGTATACGTATATACATACATATCTGTATACACCGATGGGAACCCCTCACACGTATGCTTCAGTTTCTCTCTTCTCTCTCTCTCCCTCTGCGTATATATATATATATATATATACATATATAGATATATAGGAATCTCTGTACATTTTTTGCATTGGTACATATGTATGCTTGGGGTTGTGAATTTATACGCATTTCTTTCTTTTTTGTGAGGTGAGACAACTTGCAGGCCACGAGCTTGTGAAGAAAGGAGCAGCGCTGCAGAAGAACGTCTCGGTTCTGCTTCAGCGCTGCGGTAGAAGCCTGGCACCTCGCAGTCCTCTGGCGAAGCGCGCGGTTGCTGCTGCTGTAGCGCGTGCCGCTGTTCATACGCTTCTCTTCCCAGTAGGTGCGCGTCCCCCACTATAAGCGCTCCTCTACCCACACACGTACCTCGCCACGACGACATATATATATATATATATAGAGAGAGAGACTATGTGTATGTATATATATATATATACATCTATACACATATACATAGAGAGAGATACAGAGTGAAAGATATACACGTGTATGTGTGTGTTTGTCTGCAGTTGTACACATACACGTACATACATATATGTATATATATATAAAGAGGGCCATACGTATGTTTCGATTGACAGACATGCCTTTACATACGTATGTGTCTCTCGTGAAATGGTTGTGTATGTGTAGCTACGTCGTTTGTCGCTGCTACTATTGCGACTATGGTGAGTGCTGCTCATGCGCTGGCGCTTTAGGTAGTGCACATACATATATATATATATATATATTATAGAGAGAGAGAGGGGAAACATGGATGCGTGTGTGGAAGTGCCCACACGTACGAATGTAAGAAGTTATGTCGAGCTGCTTGTCCTCGTCTCTTTGCGGTGATTTATATCACAGTCTTCTTCTCTTGCCACAGCTGCTGGTGCTCCTGCTGCCCCGTGTTCTATCTGCATGTGTGTTTGTTTACGTATTTCTCGTGTCTCGTTGCGCCGCGTTTTGCTGTTGGACCGCCGTCGTACGCCTGCGTCGTAGTAGTAGCAGTCGCGTCCTGCGACAGGCTGCATCGGTCTTCCGACTTTGCGCCGCTGCTTCGAGCGGGGCTGCTGCTCTGCTGCCACGGCTCCTGAGGAGTACCTTGGACAAATATATGCCCGTCCCAACCTGCCAGATCGACGGTGGTGCTGCTGCCGGCGACAACGAGACGCCTGCGGGTGACACGCCTCTTCTTAATCTCCCCGTGCGATCCTGCCACTATTGCTGCTGCTGCTGCTTCTGCGGAGACTCCCATCCGTGGCGCGCCACTGCCTACCGACAACGGGTCTCTTCTCTTCCTCTCTTCTTGCTCAACGATCGACCGATCCCATGCTGCAGACTGCCGTGTGGGGCCTCTGCCTCTGCGTTTGTGTGTGTCGGCTGGCCTGCGCGAGCTGAAGTTCCGTTTCCTGAGCGCTTTTCTACGCTAGTTGCTGCGCGTCTGTGCTGCTCTCGACCTGCGACTCTTCCTCAGCTGTCCTTCCCCACTGCTGCTGCTCTCGCGCAGATGGTTTGCACTGCCGTGTCTATCCCACGCCACGGCGACGGGCGCTGCCGACCCTTCTTCTCTTCTCTCCGAGGAAAAGACAGAACAGAGGTCTTTCTGTCCACTTGCGCTAAATGCTTTGGTGATCTTATGCGCTGATGTTGGCTCTCGCCACGTGCACGTCCACCTGCATCCCTGCGCTTCCTCTTCTGCCTCTCTATGTCACACCAACGGAGACGCACATATCTAGCACTATATAATATATATATTATATATGTGCGTATCTCTCTCTCTCTGTACATACATATATATATATATATAAATGTTACATATATATGTGAATGTCTCGCTACACATACATATATATATATATATATATGAAGATAAATATGTATGGTACACATAGGTGTGCACCTCTCTCTGGGTATATATATATGTTACACATATGTGTGTATGTCTCGCTACACATACATATATACATATATATATATATATATATGATACACATATGTGTACCTCTCTCTCCGTACATAAATATATATATATATATAAATAGGTATGCTACACATATGTGTGTAGCTCTCTCTGGGTACATATATATATATATATATATATATGTTATGTATATGTGTGTATGTCTCGCCACACATACATATATAATATGTATATATGTATATATATGTTACACATATGTGTACCTCTCTCTCGGTACATATATATATATGTGTATATGTATATATGTGTATATATGGAGCTACATAGAGATGCACTTAGCGTGCGCGTAGGTGTTTGTGGGCAGTCGTTCTCTGCGAAGATGAAAAACAGCAGTTAGCGAGGAGCACTGCATGCGGTGCTGCTGCAGCTTCCTTGGCGTTGCAGCTTCAGCAGCCGTGTTTTACACGTGACAGCCGCAGCAAAGGGGACAGCGACTGCTGCAGCTCGATCTACGGCAGCCCAGCGGATCACGCATCAGCACAGGCCCGTCGTCTAAACAGCAGCAGCGACACCGCATGTGTAGCAACAGCGATGCAGCAGCCGGGCAGCAGCACAGCAGCCACAGCAGAGGGGAAGAAAGTTCCCTACTGGTGGAACTGGTAAGCGCCTGCCCTGCTAGGAGTGCTGCTCGTGGCTGCGGTTTTGAAGCAATAGCTGCAGTAACAGCAGCGAGAGCAGCAGCGGCAGGAGCAGCAGGCTGTGTAGTCAAGTTCTTCAGCTTGCGTGCGGGCATTTTCACTTGCAGCACCGGCGAAAACAGCAGCATTACGCTCGAAGGGGCACGGGCTTGAGGAGCGAGGGGCTACGCAGGCACCTGTAGCTGCAGTGGAATGAACGAGAGCAGCAGCAGCGGCACATGCAAGAGCAACAGCAGTAGTGACCACGCGTCGATGTAGCAGCGGCAGCAGAAGAAGAGAACTGTTTATGCGTAGAGCGACAGCTGTTTGTGTCGCAGCGACAAGCCGCTACACAGCAGCAAAAGTGGCACTTGCTCCGGGGACTAAGCAGCAGGCGCGGGGCGCGCGCACCAATGGTGGGGCAGCAGCAGCAGCAGAGACAGACAGCAGCAACAGCACTGCACCCGCCGCTTGAGCAGCAGCAGCAGCAAGAAACGTAGCAGGAGCAGCAAGAGCAGTAGCGAGATCACACTCTCTGCAGGGACCGCAGCAGAAGAAATGTCTTGCAGCAGCTGTGCCCTCGGCGGCAACAGCGGCCGGAGCTGCGCGGACGCGCGTCAGCAGGAGCACGCGACACGTGAGCAGAGGCCGCAGCAGCAGAGGCGGCAGCAGCAGAGGCAGGGGCAGCACCGTCCACGAGAGAGTAGCACAGCAACACCGGTGAGAGAAAGAGAAGCAGCACCACAGAGGAACAGGGAAAGAATTCTTGTGTCGTGACGAGTCCTGCAGGAGCAGCAGCAGCAGCAAGGAACAGAAAATGCTACTATTCCACGAGGATTGTTTGTCCTTCTTGTTTCCGCAGAGGTCGTGAGAACGCGCATCGCGCAAGGGACTGCCTTCAAGGTACGAAGAGAAGATTGACTTTCAAGAAGCAGTTTCCGGTTGCCGTGAGCCAGGCAGATTCTTCTCCCCTCCCTGCAAGTGCATCTGTTGGGTCGCTGCCACGTGCCGCCAAACCACCTGCCGTCTCAAAGAGTCTTCCTGCTGCTCTACGCACCTGCCGGCTCACGTCCACATGCGTGCGAGGGGGAACACACTTCTTAGACTTCCTTATCACTGCTATGCCGCATGCGTGTCTCTACGTGCTTCTCCTCCCCACGCGTACGCGCAAGGTACCTGCGCGCAAGCACCTTCGCGTCTCTGCGTCGCTCTTCAAAGAAGGCTGGCCCCTTCCCCTCCCTTTCTGCAGCACGTGGACAGTACGCGGCTGCGGCGGAATGGGTGCAGGAAGAAGAAGCTGCTGCCGTGTGCACACACGAAGAAGTTGCTGCTGCCCTGCGTACAGCAAGAAGTTGCTGCTGCGGCAGGACGCAGCGTTCGACACGCACGCGCGCACGCAGCAGCGGTGTCTTGTGTGCTGCTCCCCTGCCTGCGTCTGTCTTCGTTTGCATGCGCACCGGTTCCTGCTGAACACTGCTGAAATTCTGCTGACTGCCGGGACTTGTCCCGCCATCGCAGGAGTAGAGGAAGTGCAAGTCTGCATCACGCATGCATGCGTTTCTCCTCTGACACACAAGGGCTGATATCCTGTTCATCTCTCTTCACATATACGTATATATACACATATATATATGTACTTGTAGACACATAGTTCAACACAAATATATATATATATATAAATCGTCTGTTCTATACGTATATATACACATATATATATGTACTTGTAGACACATAGTTCAACACATATATACATATAAATCGTCTGTTCTTGTTTATCGAGTCGCCTGTGCCCGGGCCGCATAAGGGATATACCTTCGCATGCGTGCGTGCGTCGGCTCCTACTGCTTGCAAGCCGCCCCCTTGATATGTTCTTGCGTTCCCGCCTCTTTTCTTCCTGCATGCATGCGTCCTCTACATTCCTAAACGCAAATATGTATGGACAAAGGTCGCTCCTCCGTCCGCCTTGCCACGCGTACTTTGCGAATAGTTTACGTATGTGTACATATATTAAATACATATATACATAGATAGATAAAGATGCGTGGGCGTACATATATATATATATATATATATGCACGTATTAGGTTTAGTCGTCGGTGTGTCTTTGCGCTGTGCACGCTGTCTGTGTATGTGTGTGTCTTCTATTTTGCTCGTACAAGCCCCCCGTACACCCATAGCTGGTGTCTGCTATATAACACACAGGCGTATGTATATATATAATATATGATCGCATACGAACAGCTATCTGGGAGGTACGTATACACGTGAACAGGCTCACTCGTACGTGTATAGGGAGCACCTACACAGCTATACTCACCAATATATATATATATATATGTATATGCATGTGGCACCACACAGAGACGTACTTTCTATATATATTTTGTGTGTGTTCATATACATATATATGTGATTAGACATGCAGTACCTCTACTGTAAAACTGATGTGTGGGTCCATTTCACCCCTACGTATTTGTACTTACAATTGCGCCTAGATATATACATATATGTCCATATATATATATGCCCACACAGGTGTATATATTTGGGTAGATATGAGCCCACGGAGGTGTACATGTACGTATATGTACTTTTGAATGAGTGTCTGTGTGCACGCGGCTGTAATGCAGGCGGATGGATCAGCGTCCGCTCAGCAACAGCATAGGCCTTATTATATCTCATACATATTCTCCGTCTCTCTGTCTTTCACCCCCCCACTGATCCACGCATATACGTATATATACCTGTATAAGTAAGACACACACATATACATATATATATACATAGATAGATGTGAATATACAGATGTGGATGTACATGGAAACGTAAACGGATGCACGCACATGTCTACGTGTGTATATGTGTGCATCAATTTCTATATTTGGACGCAGATACGTATGTGTAGACACACGTAGAAGCGTAGGTGGCTCGGCGCTCACACGACCACAGATGTATTTGTATGGAGACAAACGTCTGCGTGTACAGATGTGTGTGTTTGTCAAGGACACGGTTCTGCGTGGGAAGTCCCTTTTCTATGGTATGTGTTAATAGTTGTGCGACGCATGCAGGATATTCCGCTCGGGGCTCTGTATACCGGCTGCCTCACTGCTGTGGCGCTGGCAGAAGTTCCCTACGCGCTGATCTGCGTCGCGGTCCAGGCCCAGGCGCAGAAGCTTCTCGACCGCCACGCCGGCAGTAAGAGGGGATGCATCGCCCGTAGCATCGCGGCAGTCTTGCGCCAGCATTGCACCACCTGCAGTGGCACAGGGTCTCAGTAACAGCGCACTAGTAAACCACTAGCACCAGCAGCAGCAGCAGCATCGTGTTGCAGCAGCAACAGCACCAGCAGCAGTAGCACTGCCAGCAACAGCACTACCGGCAGCAGCGACAGCAGCAAATTGTTGCAGCACCAGCAATAGCGGTAACAGCAGCACAGTGCTGCAGCGGCAGCAGTAGTCGCAGCACAACCTTGCAGCGGCAGCGTATATGGCAGTAGCAGCAGCAGCAACAGAGTCTCTCTCTTTCTGTCTCCGTCGCAGCAGCAGCAGCAGTAGCGGAACAACACTGCTGCAGGGTTGTTGTCTGCAACAGCAGGGGATTGTCAAGAGCGCTCCTGGGGAGGAGCAGCAGAACAAGGATGCAACGGCAGCAAAAACACAGCAGGACGCAAGGGATCTGCGCCAGGGGGTGGGGTGGGCACTTGCCTGGGGCAGCGCATCAGCGATGGCGGCGGAGTAACCGGTGGTGTAGCAGCAAAAGCTGAATCGTTGGCAGAATGCTGCAGCGACAGCACCAGCACAACAGCAGAGGAGGAAGAGGAGGAGGGGAAGAAGCAGCAGCAGCCCTGCGGTAACAGCAGGACTCGCGCCCAGGGAAGCCTCGGCAACAGCAGCCAAGTGCTGCAGAAGGTGCAGCAACACGGGAGCAGCAACAGGGACAGTCTCTTCAAGATACTGGCAGCAGGAACAGAAGGTGGCGGGAGCGACACAACAGCAGCTACAAGCGCAGTTTCAGCAGCAGCAGTGGGCGCAGGAGTCGCAGCATGCGCCACGTAGATGACACACACATACAGCAGCAGCAGCAGCAGCTGGGTAGGTCCCTGACGCAGAAGTGACGCGTCACGCGCACGGAAAAGGGGATGGCAGCAACACGCGTGGGAGCCGCACAGCAGCAGCCTCGACTACAGTACGACAGGGGCAGAGGGAGCAGCAGCAACAGTGACGCAGAACAGGAGCGACAGGACAGCAGCAGCAAGCTGCAGCAGAGACAATGCGACAGCACCTAAGGTACCGGCAACAGCAGGGGTACTGATGGCTTCGTATCTGTGTGTAGAGAGAGAGTGAAAGACAGAGAAGTACTGAGAAGTATACGCACACACACACACACAGATACACACATATCTTGTGTTCAGGCGGTTGTGTACATACGTGATACGAAGCTTATCTACATCTGTTTAGGAAGGCGATTATACACGTGCGTGCAGCTGCGTAGAACACGTGTGCTGCAATGACGGTCACTGTGTGGGTCTCTCTTTGCTTATATGTGGAGGAATAAAAGACGTACGGGACGTCATCCTTTTCTGTCTGTCTGTGTGTACGTGTGAATGCTGCCGTTGGACTGCTGCTGCTGCTCCTGCTGCTGGACTGCTGCCGCTGGTCTGGTGCTGTGCGCTGCCTGTCCTGCGTGTGTGTCGGCTGCTGCTGTTCCCCTCGGCTTCCGCCGTTCTGCTGCTGCTGCTATGACGCCGGCACGATTTTCCTGCAGAGTTGCCAGCCGTCTGCAGTCTATTTCTGAGCGCATTAGCCGCGGACGGACTGGGCACGCTGTATAAGACGCCGTTCGACTGCGCCAAGGCGCTGCTGCAGCAGGGGAAAGCGTCTTCACCTGGGCAGGCAAGGCCATTTTGTCGGCTGCTGTAGCTCTCTTTTCCCTGTTGCTGCGTATCAAAGGCCCCTTCAGCCTCTCGATAGTCGACAGCATTTCTCTGTTTTTCGACCCGGCCCGGCGTCTTCACATACACACACACACACATACATGTATACACATACACGGACCAACGTGTGTCCACCACTAGCTCCTATCGCTACACACACGTATAAAACATATATATGTACGTAGCTGAGACACATACAGATGCATGCGATGTGTGTGATAAAAAAAGCTGCAATATTATCAAGGGGAGACAGCCTGTTTCTGGGATGCCTCGTCTTTCCTCCGACACAGAAAAGCAGACCTTCCAGACTCCCCAGTGCGGACCACATACATACAGAGAGAAAGTCGTGTGTCCGTGTGTACATACAAAACTTCGTAGACGAGTCTGTTTGTATGAGGAGGAAATCGTGTTTTTGTGTATATATGCAACACTGCAGTAGACAGAGAGAGAGGTGTTCATGAATATACACGCAAGACTACCCCCACGACGCATGTGTTTCTAGAAGCTCCTACGTGCCCACACGTATATATATATATATGTATGTATTCCCTATATATATATGTATATGTATGGATAGATACGTACGCAGTTCTTGATGTGTAGATGTATAACAGCTCACACACATGTGGGTGACCTTCCTCTCTACTATCTTTACATGTGTGTATACATTCACACATATGCATATATATATGTATATATTTACACGTTTTTATCGGTCTCATATCTATATGTATATGTAGATATACACCTATATGTGTTTGTGTAGACGCGTGTGTAGATATGCTGCAGAGGGAGCGGCGCCAGGATGGCAGAAAAGAGGTTGGTGGTGGTGGTGGTGGTGCTGCATGCAGCTGCGGATGGAAGTGGTCCTGTGCTTCAGACCAAATAAGGAGGGGAGTGTTGGCCCTCCCTGCTCCTGCTGGGGGGGGGGTACTTTTCCTGCTGCTCTTCTTCTGTTTTGGGTTCTTTATTTCGTCTTCCCTTTCCTGTGCGCGGTCTTGTATTCCCACGCCGTCGTCTTCGTCGGCTTCTCTTTTCCGTCACGTCTTCTGTCTGTTTTTCTTCCGTTTCTTGTCTGACCTCCACTGCCTCTTTTCCTCTCTTCTTTTCTTTTCCTTTCTTCTTTTTCTTCTTCTTCGTCATCACCTGTCTTCTTCTTCATGCTCCACTTCTTCGTGTAGTTCTGTCTTTTCTTGGTTCGTGCGTTTCTCTTCTACATTCCCCTGCGTCCTCTTCTTTTCCGTGTTCTTCTCTTTTGTCTGCTGTTTGGGTCCTTGTCAGTTTGTCTGCCGCCATGCCTGCCCTCCCGTTTCTCCACTTCGCTCCTTTACTCCGTCCCTCTGCAGTGTTGCCCGCCCTTGCTGCTGCAGGCGAAGGAACTGCTGCAGACTAACGAAAAGCCAATGCTGCAGGCAACCTACAAAGGATTCTACGCACAAGTGCTGCGGGACTCCACCTACCGAGTCCTGAACGGGCAGACGACACGCGCGCTGCGCGCCGCTATTGCTGCTCGATGGGCGCGGCGGCGTGCGTTACGTCTGTTGCAGCAGCAGCAGGCAGCAGCAGCAGGCCCCCCTCTGGCCGAAAGCACTGCAGCTGCGGCAGCCGTTTCACACGAAGGCGAAGCAGCAACAGCAGCAGCACCACCGGCCTGTGCACGTTCTGCGTGGAAGGGCTGGTGGTGGGTAAGTAGCAACAGCAGCAGCGGCGGCCAAGCAGTGCAAGAGGCGACGAAGAGGGATATGAGGCTGCGCAGACATCTGGCACTGGACGGCTGTGGAACAGCTGCAGCAGCGGCTGAAGCAGCCGCCGGGGCGGCAGGGACGGCTGCTGCAGCCCCAGACGCCGCAACAGCAGCGGCAGAAAGCGCATGTGGGTTGAGCTTCAAAGGGAAGCTTCGAAGTGCCGCACGCTGCTTCTGTGAAGGACTGCAGCAGGGGACGCAGTGGCTTCAACGGCAGTTAGACGGCAGCTTTGCGCATCCCAGACGGGCGTGCAGCGAGCTGCTGGCGAAGCTTCACAGCAGCAGCGGGGTCAGAATTTCAGCTGCCGCTGTGGCAGCAGCACGCGAAGAAGCGGAAGCAGCAGAGAGACATGCAGCAGCAAAAGACGAAGCGTCAACCAGCGAAACCTGCGCAGAGCCGTACGTAAACTGCCAAACGATCTACACGTAGTGCTGCAGGGAGACTGAATAATGTCCCACACACGTCTGTGGTCATATATATATATATGTATATATACATAGAGGTATAGGTATAGATAGGTAAGGTCGGGAGGGCAGTCAAAGGTACCGTATCCGTACTGGCAGTAGAAGTGTCCACGCAGACGCGTACACACGTATATACCCACAGCTACAGGCATGCATATATATATATATATATGTACAAACACGTAGGACTACGTACAAAAACACATGTATATATATATGTGAATACTTCTCTGCATGCACCGGTTCGTGTAATGATATGTGGATAGACAAGAACAAGAACATTTTGTCTCCACACGTAGACACATCTACGTCTATCCATCTATCTATCTATCTATATATATATATATATATATATGCAGATGGACGAAGTATCGCAAGGGGTGATACAGATGCGTGGGTATGAGACTACGTGAGGAGAAGATGCTCGTGTTACGGACGTGCAGCCACGCGTGCGCGCCTGCCGAGGGTGCAAGGGCGTCACAGCCGGGGCTCTCTTTTACGTCTTTTCTACCGATGGGCAGTACACACATACATACATACGCACATTAACATATATACACATATCCATATATACACATATACATATATACACATGTATATATGTACGTATGTACATACATAGTGGATGCCCGTATATACTCCTGTGTATAGTCACGGTAGGGAGGCCACTGTGTCACAACCGCAGCCATACTTGTGAAAATCGGCTTTCCACGTAATAAACAGCGTCCTCTTCTTCTGAACATCCTAACGACCCGATCACATATATACACTCGTACATGCTGTCCACGTATATATCTCCAACAAGTACGCCTTCTTCGTATCGATCTATCTATGTCTTTGTGCCTATCCATTTATCTATATCTGTCTAAATATCCAATAATTATACACGTATCTACGTATGTGTATCTACCTATACCTATCTATCTAGCTTTATCAGTCTTCCTGTGTCTCTCTATCTCTGTGTGCATGTGTACCACGGTTCTGTATTTAGGTGTGTAGACGTACATTTTTGTATGTATCTACATACATACTCAATATATACTCACTCCCCGGATACATATATATATACGGGATACAGGAGGCCTTGGAGCCCTTTCGCATGCATGCGCAGTACAAATGCACCTTATATGTAAACCCTGTAGATCCCCACTCTCGTGTATTTGAAAGGCAGAAATACACACACTACGTATGTAGGACACGCCTACATACGGGTGCTCTCTATCTCTCATATATATACGTTCCTCACCTGCCCTTCCCTCCTCTATATACACCCCATACATAGCGCGTGGCTATATGCGTATGGATACGTATATATATATATATACATGTAGGTATACCAGTGTATGCATCCGCCATATACACCAGGCATGCACATACATCATAGACGTAGCGCGCCGCCCTATATATACGCGCCCTCTATCTCTCATATACATATATTTTTCATCTAACCTTCCCTCTCTACATATACACCCTACACGTAGCGCGTAGGTATCCATGTATATGTATGCATGGGTACCTATTTGTACATATATGAATATATATATATGTAAATGTATGCATCCCGTATATACACCAGGTACACGTATGCGTCATATACGTATATTTGCTATAGATACATGTATGAGGTATGTCTCTCGGATAAATATTGTAGATTTGTCCTATATATACAGGAAGCGGGGATCCACTTCGTAAACAGACACGTTCTCACCTCACCACTATACTTTGTTATATACAGGGATATAGTAGAAACCACATATATATAGATATATATATATATATATGTATACGTATATTCTTTGTTGTCTGCAGGAATATAATAGAATTCGTGTATATATAGAGAGAGGGAGGGAGAGAAGGCGAGTGTATACGTACATATATATATATGTGAAGCAGAGCGGCTCTCGTCTAGGTCAACACAGACGGCATTGCTGCTGTATCATCTGCTACTCGCTGCAGCACCCCGGCGTCGTCTGCTGCGACAACATTTGCTGTCGGCTTCGCTTCAAGTGCGATCAGTTCCTTCTTAACGTCTCCCTTTGAGGCAGCACGTCGTCATATCGTTGCTGTCTGCAAAGCCGATGAAGCAGGAGCCGCTCACTTGCAAGGTGGGACATACGACGCTGCTGCTGCTACCCAAGGAGCAGGACACGCTTGAAGCTGCTACACGTGCACTTTCATACCTCGCAGGCAGAACACACGCAGCAGCCCCCACAAGCAGCGGAAGATGCTGTTCCTGCTGTTAGAGCTGCTGCTGCTGCTGTTGTTCGAACTGCTGACACTGCTCTTGTTAGAGCTGCTGCTGCTGCTGTTGTTAAAGCTGATGGTGCTGCTGCTGTTAGAGCTGCTGCTGCTGTTGCTAGAGCTACTGCTGGTGCTGCTGTTCGAGCTGCTGCTCCTTCCGTCGTTCGAGCTGCCGCTGCTGTTGGTAGAGCTGATGGTGCTGCTCCTGTTGTTAGAGGTGCTGCTGCTTCCATTGTTAAAGCTGATGCTGCCGCTGCTGTTCGAGCTGCTGGTGCAGTGTCGTGAGCTGCCGCTGCTCCTGCAGCTGCTGCTGGCTGCGACGCGCGCACGTGGACTTGTGTAGAACGCCGGCAGTCGCCTGTGTACCTCCTCGCTCACCGCTGGAGCGAGAACGGCTTCCAGCCCTGCCTCGCTACATTTTGATAGAAGCAGCTACACCTGTGATGCACCTGTGAAGAAGTACACAGAAGTGTTTGCACGTCTGTGTACTCGTGTAGTCCCCGGCTCTCCGTATACCCATGTACGTCTGGATATACACATGCGTAGAAATATCTGTGGACGTAGGTGCGTGCAGCTCTCTCTATCTCTCCCCACGTACAAGAAGGTCTTCTCTGTCTTTCTCTGTTGTTCAGATACATAATTATATATGCATCCTCACCTCTATATATGTATATATGTGTATATGCACGTGACCCACAAGTTGATATATGCAGCTTCACCTCTCGCTTTCTCCCCCTCTCTCTATATATATCTTTGTAGAAGGCGTGTGACTGCTCGTTTGTATATGTTCTCGTGTCTCTCTGTCTATAAAGTTCAGTGATTCTCTCGGTGTCCCGGTGTATTTATATGTATGCGGGTCGGTCGGGAAGTCGTAGTAGGTCTTTCTTATTGAATATATGTACACACCCGTGTATAAATGTATGTGTAAGCTACGGAAGCAGTTGAGGGCATGCAATGCGTGCGAGAGAGAAGAGCTGCGCCGGCTGCTCTCTGCCGTCCTCCACGTCGAAGACGCCCCGACGCGGGCAGCTGTCGCACCTACCTGCACTCGGGCGGAAGTGGGCAACGCCTCTTCTCCCTTCTCTCTGCGGAAGAAAAAGAGCAGATGCGTCTGCCTTTCAGCTCGCCTCCCCAGCCCCAAACCTCGACTGAATCCGCACATTTCAGTGCTCGGACCTCAGCATATACATATATGCACATACCTAAATCAGAATATACACATATGTGTGTATGTGCATGTGTGTATAGACATATGTACCTACAGACTATTTGTAGTAGACGAAAGCTTGTTGCGTGTGGATGTGTAGATGTTTATTACTCACGCCCTTTCACTGCTTCTTCGTCGGTAAACACAGCCTTGCCCGTCTACAACAGAACCACCGCCCCGCGTATTTGTCGCGGTGCATGCGATTGTGTAGCGGGTGCTGGCTACAGCGTCACACGCCCACACACACACACACATACACAGAGGCATTTTTCATGATATGTGCCACTACGTATATATACATATGTATATATATCTGATCACACACAACACATGCACGTGCCTTTATTTAAAGGTGGACACACGCGCAGAGACATAGGTGTGCACACACAGGTGCATAAGAATGAATAAAGATTTATATATATATATATATATATACGTGTGTGTTCATCCACACAGTACACACATGTGTCTGTATAGATAGACACACGCATACAGAGATAGATACGCACACACAGGTGCATACGAATATACGCATACATATATATGTAGAGGGTCAAACGCATGTGTATCTATACATATATACCGGTACGAATGCATATGTACTTTTTATGTGTGCCGGTGACGTTTGATCAGAATGTCTGAAATCTTCAGGCCCCGAGCGACGGTGAAGCTCCGGGCTGCTGCGACCTGCGGGTGACTGTGCTGTGTCCAGGATTTGCGGGCGTCGTGCATGCCCTGCGTGAGGTGGTGCATGCGAAGGGCGTAGTGAAGGGGCTGCTGCAGCCGGCGCCTCGCCGCATGGTGATGGCTGCTCCTTTCAACGGCCTCGGCGCCGTCATCGTTGAAGCAACGATGCGTGTGCTTAACAAGACGTTCCCGTCTTAGTCGGCAGATGTATATTTCCCATTTCGCTCCTTCTATCAAACTCACGCAGGTTCTACCCAAAGAAAAACGCCGTGCCGTGAAGCTTGCCTTCTTAAAGCTCGTTAGGCACCTTCTTTCTTCTCCCTGCCCTCTCTGCGAGTGCCTTCCTTCCGCAGGGTCTGCCGGGCACCCAACGCAGACAAGCGCAGAGCCAAACTTTACAGCGCTGCACGCTCCCTGTGGACAGAATTAGTTCTTTCCTTGTAGATGCGCGCTTAACGCCACCCCTTCGGTGTTCGCGTGCTTCGCTTTCGCGTTCCTGCAGAGCACGGCTCTTCCCGCCATCACCCGACATACTCGTCAAGTAGTAATCCTAATCATACACATCACAGAGACACAATAGTGGGGCAGTATGACGGGAAAAACGACACAGCTGCACCGGAGCCGCTGGATCTCTTCTTTTGCCACAAAAGTCTACTTTCCTTTGTGCCTTTTTCCCTCGCCATGTAAAATATCGGTGTGGAAGGCGAGACGGACGAATCTTGCTACCGTGCAGCCCGAGAAGGTGCAAGAGGTGCTGCATGGCAATAAAGCTTCTGCTGAGCGGGGGACGACTCGAACTTAGACCCAGTTGTAGAGATGCTGTAGGTCCTTGCTATCTTTGAAAGAGGTTCGTGCGCGATTCGTATTCTTCAGAAGAGACCTTTTGCTGCATTACAGGTGACCACTTTTGCTACACATAAGCAACAACGAAGCCGGAGCCCCGCTGTACGTGCCTACGGGAGGCTGTTTGCCGTATAAACTGACAGTGCTGCCTCTGCAGCCTTGCATGGTTGGCGAAAATAGGCAGTCAGGCGTCTTGCGCAATGAAGATCGCGTGACGCTTCTCCCGGGGAATGCAGCACATTACGGGGAACGGACGCGTGCAGAGAGATTGGTATTGTCGTTCTCGCTATGTCTTCTTCACAAAAAAACCGAGCCAGATGGCACACGGGATTCGCCAACAGAAAAGGGCGACCACACGTGGACACACACATGAGAGCAGGTCTAACGTGACGCAAGGCACTTTCCGACAACGCGGTTCAGCGGCTGACATGCAACGAGTGAATGGCAGAATCGTAATAGTGCGGGAAAATCTACGTGTAGAGAGGACAGCTTCATCGCAGGATTTCTCCAAAGGAAAGGCGAAGGGCACGCAGCTGATCAATTACTTGCAGAGTGAATAGGTGAATTGACTTGAAACGCGTGGTGCACAGCAAAAGGGGGGTGTGTCGGCTGAATGGAGCACAGCGTAGATCCCTGCATGCAGTGGCGACGCGCAGGGAGCCCTTAAGGAATATCGGGTGCAGAGTAACGTGCTGTACACAGGAGACTAAAAGGCACGCCAAGTGAAAGCCAGGCAGCAAGCGATAGCGCACACGAATTGCAGTGGACCCAGTGACCATAAGCGAAGGCTGCAACGCGCGCGGTGGGTGCAGCGCGGCAACAGGCCTGAGTCAGAGGAGGAATGCATGCGTAAAAGAAAGTGGAAAGGGTTCAAACCAGAAATTTGCGGCGCAGCAGCAATGTGCCCTGCAGGGTACATCCGGAGACGGCACGCTGCGCGGAGAAGGAATGCATGCAGCCGAGCTCTGCAAACGCGTTTACCCCGGCTAACGTGTCGCACTTTTGTGGCGACCTACTAGCTTACATGGGCACTTGTCCAGTACCGCACCGCGAGCCACATCGTTCCGGCACTTCTAGAAAAAAATACACGCTCTGAGAGAATCCTGCAGTGACGTTCGCCAAAACCGCATCAGCGGCCAAATTCCGCTTCGCGAACCAGGCAGCTGGTTCGGCTTCAGCGGCCGAGGCTGCCCGTGCACTGTCTCTGCAGCATAAGCTGTTCATCAGAAGGCCAGCTGTTATTCTCCCGGGTGGCCTTCAGTATGTTGACTGCTGCGCCACTCCGGGTTTATCTTTTTACCTTCCATTGAAATCCGCTATCTGCAGTGCTTTAGTTACAGCCATCACGCACCATGGCAACAGCGCCGCCGGTGCCCAGCAGCCAAAAAACACTTTCTACACTTGGCCTCGCCTGCTTACGCTGTCGTCCTTAATGCAGAAGAAAAGACAACTACTTCCGGTGGTGGCGGACGTGGGTCTCTGGACCTACGTATACTGCACTGTGCTCATACGTGTGCCAACGCACACACACGTATACACACGCATTGCTCCTATTCATATGAGGTAATATGGAAATATATACATGTATCCGTACGTCCAAGTAACACGCATGGAGATATAACACATATGTGTACGTCCAAGTACCAGTGTGGCTCGCGTTGTGTGGCGCGTGCGGGAGTAACTGACGAACTTGTCTTGCAGCCCTGGACAGAGAGAGCACTTTGCCCAGTGTGCAGGACAGTGACCCATGTGGCTAATGGGACCTTCAGAATTGAATTCTTCTCTTAATCGAAATGACGCACTTCGTACGCAGCCTCTGCATATCAACCATTTCCCCGCCACAATGAAAGCGCATCCATAACAACTTTCGTTACGTCAGTGTTGCCGCATTTCTTCGCTGCCTTTCCAACAGTAGGACGACGCAATTAGCACGCCTCCAACTATTTTCGAAGTTCTGTTTTTAACTCTGCCGGAGCGAGGCTTCGCAAGAGTACTTGACTACCTGCATACACATCATAGACGTGTGAGGTCGACGAGTAACAGCCCTATTCGACTGCGTGGATGTCCTGTTTGTATGCAGAAACATGCATACGTGCATATCCACAGCTTGTATATATCTATATATATGCATGAACTCTCATGCATATGTGGAAGCACATACGTATAAGTAAGTCACGAACGCCTCGGATCCTCTACCCTCATATGTACTCTCCACAATTGCCGGCTGCCCTGCCGATATGGCAAGAGCGACAGCGGCACAAGCCGTCTCCCACCGACCCTCCGTGCACCAGATGCAAGTACGCATCTCCGCAGACACGTGTATACATACATATGTATGCACTCATTAGTATAGCACCGGTTGGAGACACACATATACGAGCAGACGACGGGCTACCATGTACACGCCCTCGACTCTTGAATGATGTGAAAATACACACACACACACACACACACACACACACGTGAAAACGTTGTTTCTTGCATACGTGTATCTCACACATCGCTTGTGACGTGCCCGATGTGATTCGGTAGATAAACTTGTTTTCACGCACGTCCGCACATCCCGTCAGCTGCTACGGTTACAACCCTGCACAAAGAAATTGCTCCCTGTTTCGGGCTGTGGTGCCGTCGCTGCTACTGCTGTTGTTGTTGCATCATCCTGCCCGTTTGCGTTTGGACGGGTTTCTGACAAGAAGAATTGATCGATTTTTTGCTCCTCGCCGCGCGGCCTTCGCCTGCTGCTTGCGCATCCACTTCGCCTTCCCTTTTCGTGCTGCTTCTGCGGCCTTCTTCTTGTCTTGCCGAAGGCGCAACTGCTGCTCCCGTCGCCGTCTCTTCGCTATCTGCATGTAACGAGGCAACAACAGCAGCAGTACCAGCGTCGCATGCTAGGGCACAAGACGCATACGGCTGGTGGACAGTCACTCTGCACATAGTTCTTGATACGCTACATTCACCCCTATCTACAGGCACCTACACATAACACCTAGAACATGCAATGATGTATCCTTTTCTGTATCCTTCGTATACACATATTTGTAGGTCGCCAGCTGATACACCTTATATATACACCAGCATTTCCTAGACGGGGTATGCAGATATGTACGCATACGGGAATCTTCATCAAACACCGACTCGCCGATGGCGTCGCGCAGTGTGCATGCGGGTACCTGTTTGTCCCTCTCTCCACGTAGGAAAACTGTGTCTGTATTATACACAGAGAAGATGAATACGCTGAACTAAAGCACACGTATAATTCGTCTAGGCAGACTTGCTCGTCTACGTGCACCGAGGCGTTTGTGAGTATTTGTATATCATGTGGACTACGTTGTGTGCGCTTAAACCCCTTAGTCTATCCACCCGCAATCACCTAGCTATACATCTTCCTGTTGCACATACATATATATATAGCATGCGTGCATACGTGAGTGTATTGGAATAGCGGAAACAAAAGATGGACGGAGCCCTGCAGACTGAAAAATGTAGAGGAGCTTCAGCAATCACACGCTTCGAAGACAACTGGTGCCGCGCCGCTACCGTCGCTGCTGCTGCTTCTATTTTGCTGTCGTTACTACTGTCACTGCTCCTGCTCGTGACGCCGGTGCTACTGTTGCCGCTTCTGCTTATGTCGCTGTCGCCGTGGCCCGTTCGTTGTCCTTGCACGCGCTGTTGTTGCAGCTGCGACACGTGCAACGGTGCTCGTTTTGCCACTGCGACTGCCGCTGCGCGGCTGGTGTGCTGACCTCATCTACGGTAGGCAGAGCCGCCGACTCGGCTTTTCCTCGTTGCTGCCCGCCCTTGCCGCTACTAAGCACGTTCCGGCGTAACTTGTTCACTATGCGCTGCTGCTTGTGAGTCAGTCGGACGCCTTTCTCCAGCGCCTCTTGAATTCCTGGAGACACAGAGGCACGCACGCATAGCTCGCCAGCAACGAAAGAAAATTATGAAGCGCAAACGCACGCTTGGAAGACGACGTATGCGCTCGCAGATAAATAGTTCTCCGAAAGGGAACAAGACCGCAAAAAAACGCATGCAACGGGGTGCGTGTCAAGGTACGCATGCACAAAACGCATGTGCGCAGTCACAGAACTGGGCAATGCATGTGCGCCCATGCTTGCGACGGTGCGCACGCAGGAAACGCATGCAAAGAGGTGGCCGTACTTGTGCCAGAGAAATAAGAAAGTGGAATGAGACGTGTCTGAGAAACCTGTTGTGGGCCACTGTTATCAACGTCAAGACAAGGAGGAACCGTCTACGCACTCCACAGCGCGGAAAAGAGCATGCGGGAAAATGGATGGAGTGCATGCGTGTAAAAGGCACGTTCGACGGCTGTCGTAGCTCTACTCGTAGAGAACACTCCTTAGCGGCTCCAGGTAGTAATCGACACACCCTCTCTTCATACTGGCACGCGTGCACAGTCGCATTTACATTACGAAGGAATAACCGACCGCATGCAACCAGCACACGTAAGGATATACATCACACCTACACAAAAAAGTGCCAAATGTGCCTATACAAGTTTTCCAAATGAACTCCTACACTTGCGTATGTATACACACGTATACACATACACATACGCACACACAGCAATATACGCAGACACACACACCTACTTTAAGCACAGCTCCCCCACACCCATATATAAACCTTTCGGAAGAGAGTGTCTACGCATGTGTGCGACAACGCATGCACACAGAGGCCGCCGCAGTACAAAAAATGTGAGGAGGGGACCTACCTTTGTGCTTCTCGGTGAACCCTGCGAAGCGTCTCCCGCCGCTGTTGCTGCTGCCGCCGTTTTCCTCTCCCTCCGACTCTGTCGGATTGAAGAACACACAACCAGACAGTCCCAGTCTAGTTCTCTCCCCGCTGCTACCTATCTTAATACTCATGTACACATAGTTACATATACATATATATATAGGTAGATAGGTGATACACGTATACATCTGCCTGTATAGACATACGGGGATGTACACGTCCCCACGTCTAGGGCCACTTTCATGTGCGTACTACGCCGTACTGTTGTCAGGGCACCACTAGCGACGCACGCATTCCACTTTCACAAGATAGGCGGGTTCTCTGCCAAATAGTCGGGGAAAATGTCTCTGCTCTTTTGACTGCGACTCACCCGCATGTGCATTGCAGTCGGCGGTACCCGAAGCAGCACGTTCCTCTCCTATCGCTAGCCAGCGGGCCCCACACCTCCCTCCACGACCCGGACGAAGAAACAGCACATGCGTATATGTGTACACGTTTGCACGCGTACATATGTATATAGAACAATGATACACACGTGTGTATATATATATAGAAAGACACGCGTCCTCACTCGCGAAAAAGAGGAGGGAGAAAAAAAGTGACGATTGCCTGCGTGGCGGTGTGCAATGTGAAGACGGTCGGCAAATATGCGACCGAAGAATACCACACGCGTCCCATCAGTTTTGAAGTTCTGGCCCTTATCTACCCTCTCGTTTTCTGCCCCACTTCCTGCTTCTCTCCTACACACACTGTTGCCCTTCAGCTTCGTTCTCATATCTAGAAATGCACCTACTTATACATTTATTAAGGTGCATGTATATACAGAGAGAGAGACAGCTATATATGTATATATTAGTATGGATAAAGAGAGAGACAGAGGGATGAACAACTGTTAACATATATAGACACAGACGCACATAGACTGTGGTTGCTGTTGTGTGTTTGTTTATCCGTGTGGGGTGAGAGAAATATATTTGCGCCCATGTCTCTCTCTCTCTCTATATATATATATATAGGCGTCGTCAATACGTTATCGTCTACACAACGCGGTACACACGCTTGCACTGTCGCTTCTGACAAAGCCTATATATATATATATATATATGTACGTGTAGGCAAAGAAAGGGAGGAACATGAACACAAGTGAAACTCTTTCGCGTAGACAGTCACAAAGAGAGAGAGAAAAAAAACTCCAGTGCAGATCTATGCAACACGCATGTCTACTCTCATATAATATTTTCGTAGACGCGTCTGGTTGATGGGCCTCCCACCTGATGAGAAAACGACTGTTTCTGCCTGCTGCCTTCTCGAAGAAAAGCCGCACGCTAGCGACGCGTCCTCCTCTTCACCGACGCTTTGAATACGCCGCTTCGTCGCCCTACACCACTGCGCGTACCGGAAGGCACTGCTACTGCAGCAGTAGCAGCACCAGTCACACAGAGACAGCAGCACCAGCAGCAGTCACACACACAGCGGCACCAGCGGCAGTAGTCAGACAGACAGTAGCACCAGCGGCAGTAGTCAGACAGACAGCAGCACCAGCGGCAGTAGTCAGACAGACAGCAGCAGCAGCAGTCATACAGACAGCAGCCACAGCAGACAGCAAAACAGAGCCGCAGCAGCAGCAGAAGAGCGGCGGCAGGCGTGGCAACAGCAAAAGCAGCAGCAGCACACGTACAGGAGCAGCACCGCGGCAGTGCGGACCTCGCCACCAAACGTGAAGCAAGCAACACAAACCGTCGGCAACACGAGACGAGGCAGCAGCGCAGCAGCAAACACCTAAGAGAGCAGTACCACAGCAAAACAACAGCAAACGGAGCCGCGGACAGAAGCAGGAGAACCGGACGAGGAGACGCAGCGCACGGACAGATCAACAGCGTTACAGGAGAGAACCGGCAACAAAGACGCAGCACCACGACTACTGTAGACGAGTGGGAAGAACTAGCACGAAAGCAGCGGCAGCAGAAGCAGCAGCAGGTGCAGCTGCAGCAGCAAGGAGCAGCGGCAGACGCACCAGACGCGAAGCCCGTATCTATCGAGCAGCAGCCGCAGCAGGAGAACAACAACAATGAGAAGAATAACACGCAGCAGCCGCAGAAGGACCGAACCCGCATTATCAGAAGCGAGGCGGAAGCAGCAGCAGCAGAACACGCAGCAGCAGATGAATCACCATCATCGACATCAGCAGAGGAGGCGCACACGTGCGACGCATATATACGCCGGTGCAACGGAGAAGAAAAGGCCGCTGCAGCGAAGACAGAAGATGCGAGGGAACGTATAGCGACGCTGTGTGTAGACCGCTTACTTCTTCTCTTCTTCTTTGTCTGACTTTCTCTTGCGTTTCACTGCCGCTCCCGTGCGGCTGTCTATTTTGACCATCACGTACTTCCTCTTCTTCGGGTCCCATCTACGAACAGAGAGGAGATCAGCAAAGACGAGAGATTGCCGTAGAAAAGTGATGGAACGACCAAAAGAGGAGCGCATGCATGGTAACCGGCCGCCAAAGACAAGCAGAAGAAGAGGCTCGGGAAGACGGGGAAGAGGAGAAGTGAAGAGAGGCAAAGAGAAGAAATACGAGCACGAACAAATAAACGCATGCAAACGAAAAACAACGGGACCAGCTACACCCACGTAGTGGTACTTCCCTGCAACAGACCCACCGCGTTGCCGCTTCACCAGTTCCCGTCTCGTTCCTTCCAGATACGCGGAACGTCGTTTAGACCAAGAGGCTTGCCACATGCATAATATATATATATATATATACATGTGCACACACACACATGCGTACATACATATATCTACGTGCACGCACACACATACGCGTATCTACAATTATATATATATACATTCTATCTGTAGCTCTAAGCATTCCCTATGTGTATACGCCTTATACACTCTTCATGGTCACATATATATATATATATATGTACACACACACACACGCACACGCGAATCTATATATATGTATATATGCATATATATATATATATAAATATACGTATTATCTTCAGGTGTAAGCCTTCCCTATACGTATACGCTCGCATATGTATACTCATCATATATATATATATCTTTGTAGAAATATGCATGCGGGTGTATGGACACAGAAGCTTACGATATGAATAAATCTACAACCATGTAAGTCTACATATACCTATATAGATAAAGACGCTCTCCCTGTGTGTATATATATATATATCATGGTGCGGCATGTGCTACAAGCTGCTGGCGAGGAGATTAAAGAAGAGGGACAACTGGAAGAAGCAGCGGTGAGAACGCAACGCGACGAAGTTCAACAGCAATTTGAAGAGGCGAAGAACAGAAAGCGAAACTGATAGTTAAGCCCTAATCCTGTGCGGAAATGTAGACGCCTATAAATATCCATATATATGTATATATATATACACACATGCGCGTGAGTATATACCTATATATATATGCGATCACCTCCACACCAGAAGAAGATGCCGGTATAGATATACGTATACATATACATGTATACGAGACACATAGACAGATCGATATACATATATAGACAGATGGATATTTTGACACAAACTTTTGTATGTATCTCGTATACAGAGACGGATACTCATATAAACAGTCGCCAACAAATCTGCAGTACGTGATGCGCCACATACGTCCATACATGCACTTTCGTGACACATACACGTGTGCATGCCTATACACGTACACATACATATATCTACATGTATATATATACATACACAATTACGCCTATATATACGTATGCATATATATATATATATGTGTTCCTTTTAGTTGTCTCATTTGGTGTTGGTGAACGCCTCTCTGTGTAGATGTGGGGCTGCTGCTGGTGCTGCAGGACTCGCTCCATCGTCTCCTCCTTCGACTCCTGTTGCCGCCTCTGCAGACTACTGTTGCTGCAGCTGTCCTTGCTGATGCCACGTTGAGGACAAATCTCACCGCTGGCGCTCTTGGACAGCATGCCGGCGCAAATCCTCTGCCTCATCGCCGAGAATATCAAGCGCCTCCGTCTCCAGCTGCAGCGCGCGCTGCTGGGCAGCAGCAAGCCCAGAGCTGCGGCTGACGTCTAAATAGAAGCCACCCGGTGTCTGCTGCTGCTGCGTCTCTCCGCCGCTCTGTTGCTGTTTTCGCTCCTCCTGGAGCTGCGCCGCTGCTGCTGCTGCCGCTTCCGCCGGGGACAGTCGCAGCAGCTTGCTGACGTGTCGCCGTCTCCGCTTGCTGACGCGCACCGCTGCTGCTCCTCCTCCTCCTGCTCCTTCGCCGAAAGCACTTCTCTTTCCTCTCTTCCGTTCTCTCTCCTTGTCGACAGCCGAGCTGCTGCTGCTGCCGCCTTGTCCTTCTTCCCTCAGAGAGCTGCTGCTGGTGTATCTGCCCCCTGCCTCACGCGGGGACGAACTGCTGCTTCTGTTCTCGCCTGAAGCTGCTGCTGCACCACCTTCTCCTCGTCCTGCGGCTGCCAAAGCAAAAATATTCGCGCAGACCCATTCCTTGCTATTATCCGCGGTCTTCTCGGCCATGCTGCTTCTTCTCCTGCAGTCACTCATGCTGTCGCTGCCCGTCGTCTTCCTTCTTCCCGGCTCTACTACTTTTTCTCCTGCCGCTTCCGCATCACCTGGTTGCTGCCAAGACGCCGCTGCTCCTACTGTCCCATCTCTTCCTCCACCTTTCCCTCCTCCTCCACCGTCCTCTTCACGCTTTCCTCCCTCTCCCCCTGCTGCTGCTGCTTCGCCTCCTCCTCCTCTTCCTCCGCTGCTGCTGCTCCTGCTCTCCCCCGCAGACGCGCAGTCAGCTGGTACGACGCAGCAGGCTGACGAACCGGAGGAAGCAACAGCTGCGGTGGAGGCCGAAACAGGCTCCGAGACGACGAAACACTTGCTCCTGTTGGGAGAAGAGGCTGTCCTCCCGTCATTGAACGGCTCTGGTCTGCGGCTGTCGCCGGTGTGGCTGCCACCTGACAAGTCTGCAGAACTGGAAAGCAGCTCCAGCTCCCGCTCCGTGTTCACTTCTTGCCGCATGGGCTGCTCGCCTCGCTGCTGCCGCTGTTCCTGCTGTTGTCCGTGCTGCTGGTGCGTCTGCTGCTGCGGGACCCCACGGCCGTCCTGGGGCTGCTGCAGCAACTCCCCGTCTGAAAAACCGTCTGCGGCGCGCTCCTCAAGCTGCTCTCTGTTGTCGCTTTCATCGGCGTCGTAGTCGCTCGCATGCACTATCTGTTGCTGTTGCTGTTCTTCCTCTTCTGCCTCCTCCTCTTCCTCAACGTCCACGTCATCCTCTTGCTCGACTAGCATTGTCTGCAGGCTGCTGCTTCTGCTGCCGCCCAGTGACCCCCCCCCGCCGCTCTTCTCCGTCTTCTCCTCTCGCAGCTGCCCTTCTTGCCGCTCGGGCTGTCGCTGCTCTCGCTGTTGCTGCTGCAGCTGCTGGCGCCAGAGCTGCTTCAGCTGCTGCATCTCTTCCCGCTTGTGCTTCATCGCATGCATCGCCTGCGTAGATAACGCGCACCCTTTCGACCCCGCCTGCGGCCGGAAGCTCTGCAGCTGGCGCAGCCAGTCGGCAGGCGCTGCCGCAGAAACGGCAGCAGCAACCGCTGGCGCGCCGACGGCGGGCCCGCCGAGTCCTTCTGCTCCTCCTTTGCCTGACGCACACACAAACGAGGCTGTTGCTGTTGCTGTCGCAGGCGCTCCTGCTGCTGCAGCTCCACAACCAACGCCGGCAGCTGCAGCAGCGACAGGCGAAGACAGAGTTTCTCCGCGACGTCCTTCCTGCTGCACATGTGGATACTGCAGATGCAAGAACGCCGGGTGATAAATCGAAGATAGCACTAGGGCACCTCCACACGCCTGCAGCAGTGCCTTCGCCCGGCTGACGCTGCTGCGCGAGGCTGCAGGCCGCGTCTTGTAGAAGAGCTTGTTGGCTGCAGCGGCAGACCGTGCGGCAGTTGCTGCCTCTTCATCTGTCCGGAGCAGCTGCTCGCAGAACTCCTGCAGCGGATCAAGCGCAGCAGCAGGCAGTCCCGCCAGCACGTACCTCCCCTGCTGCTGCTGTTGCTGCTCCGTCTCTGTTCTCGTCTTTCCTTCTTGTCCAGTCTTTCCCTGTTCTTCACCAGCGCCTTCTCTCTCTGTCCTCTCCGTCGCTTCCTCTCCCGCCTCACTGCACACTGCGGCAGCAAGAGCACCGTCTTCTTCGTCCTCCGCGTCCGAACAGCCCGCACTGCTGCTGCCTGAACTCTGCTGCTGCTGCTGTTGCTGCTCCCCTGTCTCCATGTCCAGACGCTTCACTGATGCCCCCATCTCGCTGCTGCGGCTGCTGCTACTGCCGCCAAATTTCAGCTGCAGCTCCTCCTTTTCCTTTTCCATATCCGACCCCCCCACCGCACACGCGAGCGCAGGACCTTCCCCCCTCCCCCCATCAGCAGCAAACGCGGCACCCCCAAGAGCCGCACCGGCAGCAGCAGGCCCTTCTCCTTCTCCTGCTCCCCGCCTTCCTTCTTTTCCTCTCTCGAGTCCGCCCGCTTCGCCTGCGTTTCTGCCTCCTCCTCCTCCTCCCCAGGCTCCACCTGCTGCGCGAGCAGCAGTAGCAGCAGCGGGAGCGACGAGATGCGCGCCCAGGAAGCTCATAAGTTCGACTGCGTATGGCAGGTCTTCGGCGGTGACGAGAGAAATAGCCGCGCCCTGTCTGCAGCGTGCGCAAGCGTGCGCGAACAGAAAGAAAGAAAGCAGCCGCAGCACCTTCTGCGCATCAGGCATCACGAAGAAAGATCGTGATGCTGCTGCTCCGCGGCAGCTCCCACGTCATTCGACCTTCTACCGACTTGTGCGGCATCAACTTCTGCGTTCACTTTGCGAGGAGCCCCCAAGAAGCAGAAACGAACCTGCAGTTGTATTCTGCGTCTGTCTGCATCTGCCGCTCGTCCTCCCCGCCTTGCTGCTGCCCCTCTCCGCACACACGGCCAAGTCCATATACGTTGATTGAACAAGAAAAAGTGACGCACGTCCCCATCCCAATGCACGTGACTTCCTTTCTCCCCACATCAGTGAACGCGCCTTCGAAGTCCATCTATCAGCGTCCACGTAAAAAGAGAGACACGAAGAGAGACAGGGGAGACACAGAGAGAAATGCGCAGGCGCATATTTATAGGAGGGCCTGGCTGTCTGCATGCGCACACGTGCATTAGTAGTAACCAGGAGTTGATGTCGCCGCGTACTTCACGAACGAATCCTCCCTACGGTGGAGCTCCCCCCTATCTACATATGTCTGCGTCTATCCACAGACACAAATATACATATATACATATACATATGCGTATATGTACCGATATACATATATATATATGTGAAGATTGTGCGGGAAGGGACAATCTCCTCTGCTTCAACCCGTCGTCATTCTGTGCTGCGGCTCTCTGTCGCCGTCCCTTGTCCTTCCTCGTTCTCCCCCACGTACAAATAGATATGACTCCACACATATACACCTATACACACACTACGCAGCTTTGAAACAAGCATATACATACACACAGATATACACGTAGACGGAGACGTTTGTTTATACATATATGTATACACTCCTCTTATTTAATAACGCACGAACTCAATACCCACGGAGATCTACCTGCACCCCTGGATCTCGCGTATTTACTTTCTCCCACCCAACCAAAGGAGGAGATATCCTTCGTTTACGAACTCCCACACATTTATATATATATGAAGTTGCAGATGAAGACGTGTATGTATATGCACATGATACCATATTGTAGACACATGCAATATGTAACAAATAGACGTTATACACGTATTTGTTTTCCTCCACACCTGTCGACATATAAACAACTCACTACACATACACATACATGTATATGTGTTCGAGCGCACGGAATGCAGTATGCGTACTTACGCATATATATATATATATAAAGGCAGAGATGTATGTATACGGACAGACGTATGTGTGGCATCAGTGAATCCATCTTATGTTCGGCGTAACGAGGAAGCAGCAGTGAAGTGATCTGACCTGCCGGCTCGGGCTGTGCGTCCCGTGCGGTGAACGAAGAGCTTGGGCGAAGAAGGAAAGTCGAAGTTAACGACCGTCGGCAAATGCGGAATGTCCAGCCCTCGAGCAGCGACGTCAGTGACCACCAGCACATCGAGGCGCGCTGCAGCAGCAGCAGCAGTGACGGCGAGGCAGCATGCCCCCCACATCAAGGCAGCAGCAGGCGCGCGGTCGCAGGGCGATTTATCACACCGCCCCAAATGCAGCCGCAGAAAGCGCAACAGCGGCCCCAGCTACACGACAGAGGCAGCGTGAACAGCAGCAGCACCGCACCAGCAGCAACAGGGGAGACCGCAGGACGTCCGCAGCCGATCTAAACCAAGAGAACTGCTGCAGGAGGAGCAACAGCAAGAGCAGCAGCAGTAGCGCACAGCAGCAGCACTACGAAGACGCGCAGCCGCCATGCGTCCCGCACCGGAGAACGAGCAAGCAGGACGAGCAGACACGCCTGCGAGGCTGGTGGAGAAGAAATTTCTAACGCGACGTGACGCAGCAGATGCTGCCACACATCCGGTGACGGCCACACCTACGTTACTCAGTCGCATAGAGACACGTTCCCTACGTGCCTAGACGTACACATTCACGCACACACGACACGGTCCTTTTTCACTTCTCTACGTATAAATAGACATGTATGACCGTATACGCACAAGGTCTACGCTGTCTGCGTACGCAAATATATACATATATATATACGCTTGTATATGTATGGCATCTACCCTGAACTTCCTCTCTGTCTGTTTCGATCTCTCTCTTTCTCTAAGATGCATCTGCAGGCCCACATGTCTACACATATTTACAGACATATGTACATACATACACACAGGGGCAAATAGAGACTGCTTGAACAAACGCGGAAATAGACGTCCTGGTACTTCGCACTCGGCTGCTGCTGTCTCTCCACTGCCTACATACATGTATACACATGTGTATGTATGTACAGAGAGAGACAGAGAGATCATTGCATAGAACGAAGAACAGGAAAGGACCCCCTTCCCCCTCTTATACTCCAACTTCTCCGGTAGTACACGTTCATACGCACACGTAGTCACGTTTAGCACATCTATGCATACACAGATAAATATATACGTAGGCATATATGTATTACCACGTACACGACAGTCGCTACTCAAGAAGAAGAAGGTTCGGCCGCACACAGGGAGTTCACACAGACTCAAAAGTATATACAGAGGGTCCTACGTCAACGCTTCTACACGAGCAAACGTAAGCTGCAGATTCGCACCGGTCTCAAATATACACACGTATACTATGTGTATATATACACGTAGCCTACCCTTCCTGAACAAGGCAAGCGTCTTGAGCCTCTCCGCGTTCTCCATGGAGCCGTACAGGGCAGCAGCAGGAAGTCGCAGCTTCTCCATGAAACGCAGCAGGTAGTTCGCCTGGTGCCGCGTCGAGACGAAGACCAGCATCTGTTCTCTTCGCTGCACAGAAACCACACCGCTCCCAGCACAGACGTACGTGCTCTATTTCTCTCTCTCTCTACCTACCTACACCGACATATATATATGTACGGGAACACATATACATATATATGTTATCTGCGTATGTATGTATGTATGTATGTATGTGTAGACACGTGTAAGGAGAAGCGCATCCACTTGAGTATATAGGTGCGTATGTAGGCCGGTGCAGAGGCACCTCCGTGGCAGAAGGAGAAAGAGACGTGCAGGGGGGGTTCTACGTAGGAGGTGACCAGTCGCGTCGCGCTTATGAAGATGATGAATTGCCCGGCGAAGAGAAGGCGAGTACGGAAGAGACGCAAAGCAACCGAAAGGAAGAGTGCAGAAGAAACGACGGAGAGGACGAACAGAACGGAGGAAGACTCCCGTGCGGGAGACACACAGAGAGACGGAGACACACAGAGACGGAGACACGGAGAGAGGGAGACATGGAGAGACGGGGAGCCGGAGACACGCAGAGAGACGGAGGGAGGGAGACGCAGAGAGACGGAGACACGGAGAGAGGGAGACGTGGAGAGACGGAGACACGGAGAGAGGGAGACGTGGAGAGACGGAGACACAGAGGCATACAGAGAGACGGAGAGACGGAGAGACAGAGGGAGGGAGAGGCACGCGCAGAGGCAGACAGCGAGAGACAGAGACGCGGAAGTTGTGTGTTGTGTCCAGACCGGCTCTTAAAACAAACTAAAGGGTCTACACATACATACATACAAGAGAGCTACGTACATTCTACATACATACATAACGTACACACACAGACACATACTACGTAGGATGTAAATATTATACACACATTCACATACACTATACATATATGTGCGCAACCAAACGAGTCCATATATATATGTGTATGTGTATAATATACGTATATATAAGATCCGTAGTATAAATAGAAAGACACACATATACATGTCTGTCGGCAATGACGCACACATACACAGAACACCCTTGAAGAAAACAGTACAACCTCTAGCACATACGTATATATGACAGGGAATATACGTCGACACTCGTCCACAGAACTCTATATACATATACACATGTAGATTTACATATATTCATTCATTGGTACAAATCGAGAGAGGGAGACAGCCACTCACACACATACGTCATTCACTGTATATACATACATATATACACATACATACATACATATACATACATACATATACATACATACATATACATACATACATACCTACATACATACATACATATACATACATACATACACATACATACATACATACCTACATACATACATACATATACATACATACATACACATACATACATACGTACGTACATACATACATAGATATCCATATAAATATAGAGAGAGAGCACAGAGAGAAGAGAGCTAGAGAGACAGGTATACACAGAGAGTATACACACACAGGTAGTGCGCCCTCCCCCGACGTCTGTCTCGTTCAGCATGGATACGTATGTCCCCCCTACTTTATGTGAGAGCCACGTACAGAGAGATATATATCACTAAGGAGGAGAGACCTTCATCCACACGTTTCAGGCGGGAAAAGACAGACAGCTCTCCATGTCCACACACGTGCATGCAGACAGTCTCCCCTGCGCTGCCTGAAGAACCTCGGTACGCAGTGCTGCATGCGGGTGGGCATGCAGGCACACGAGTGCGCAGCCCCGCAGCAGCAGGAGAGGAGGAGACGGAGACGAAGACGGGGGAGATGAAGAATCACCTACTTTGACGGCGTCAAGAACGAGACAGAGAGCCGCAGCAACTTTCTGCGGGACGGGGACGAAGACGAAATGGAGCCGCAGCGTGTCGCTGATCGTACACTCGTTCTGCAGCCGCAGGAGCTGAGGCTGATGCAGCAGGCCGCCTGCCTTGGCGAAGTCGGCGAGTTGTTGCGGGAGGGTCGCAGAAATCAGCAGCACCTGCTTCGACACGGGAAGACTTCTCCAGAGCAGCTGCAGCTGCTCTGCCCACCCCAGCTCGAAAAGTTTGTCTGCTTCGTCCAAGACCACGAGACGTACTGCAGCCAGAGAGCCGAGGACGCCGTCCTGCAGCAGCTGCCACAGCCTTCCCACAGTGGCCAATAAAATATCCGGGTTGCAGGCCAGCGTCTCGAACTGCGCGTCGTACTTGGCGCCGCCGAGCAGCACTCCGAGACGCAGAGAAGAGAAGCCGCTGTCCCCTTCAGCCCCTCCGCCCCCCCCTACGCCTGTTGTTTCATCGGCTGCGTGAGACTGCCTGTCTGCCGCGCCATCTGCCTCCGCGTCGCTGCTGCTCTCCTCCTCGTCGCCACTTCCGCTGCTCCCTCTGTTGCTGCTGCTGCTTTTGCTGCTGCTGCTGCTGCCCTCGCCCGTGGCGGCGGCGGCCGCTGGGGAGGGGAACCGCGGACAGCGCAGCAGCTTCCGAGCCACCGCCGCGGTCTGCAGCGCCAGTTCCCGTGTCGGCGATAAAATCAGACACCGAACGCCAACAACCGTCGCATGCGACTGTAGCAGATCGAGCAGCGGCAGCAAAAATGCAGCAGTTTTCCCCGACCCTGTACGGGAGACTATGACGCAGTCACTTCCTTGCAGAATCGCAGGAATGGCCCGCCGCTGAATCGGCGTTGGCAGCCTGAAGCCCATCGCACGTCGTGCTGCTGCTGCTGCATGCGCAGACAAACCAAGCGCTGCAAATGGGCCTCCCCCCCCCCCTCCTCCTCCTTTCTTTCCCCGTCCTCCTGCATCTCCTCCTCCCTTCGCGCCTCTGCCGCCTCTCCCTCTGTTGCTGCTGCTGAGCGTCTTCTTCTGCGCGCCCGGCGGTGCAGCCGCTTCTCCCGCTGCCGTTCCTGCTGAGGCGGGAAGAGACAGCCGCTTCTTCCCTGCGCTTCCCGCTCCTGCCGCCGACGCGCGAGACGGCGCCCCCTCCGGAGCTGCCGTCCCAACAGACTCTACGCGTCCCCCACCACCGCGCAGCCGCCGGGAAGAAAAAGAAGAAGAAAAGGCAGAGGCTGCAGTACCCGCAGCAGAGTAAGAAGACCCGGGACGCGAAGAAGACCCGAAAGACGAAGAAGAAGACGGGGACGCTCGAAGCGAAGCAGAGGAACTCGGCGACACCAACATTCTGGCAGCAGCCAGACGCTGGGAACTACTGTGTGAGGGGGAGAATGAGCGCGAAGAAGAAGCCGAGCCGCTAGCAGCAGACCTTGAGCGTCGACGACGCTGCGGCTGCAGCTGCTGGCGCTTTGCCCCAGGAAGGAGAGAAGAGTTCTGTGCATGTGGACGAGGAGAAGTTGACGCATCCGTCACTGCGACGGCGGCGGTCGAAGCAGCTCCTGTCGCAGCGTCGCGACGGGGCGACGTCCTTCCGCTCGAGGGTCTCCTTTTCATCCTGCCGCGGTGGAGCAGAAGGAGAAGCACGGGAGGGATACCTCACGCACGAAAAAGTGTTGGTAGTTCGGAAGGTAAGAGGAAAACTCTTGATGATCGAGTTCTTCTTCTCCTCTATCTTCTGGCGTGTATGCAGATGAAAACGTTTGCTGCTGCCTCAAGGCCAGGCCGGTCACGCCCAGCTGACGGTCGCCCTCCGGCTCCTGCTGCTGCTGCTCCTCCTCTTCCTCCTCACGGTCGTGCGACAACGCTGCTAACGAGAAGACTGCGCCGTAGAGAAGGCTGCGCGGCAGAGAAGGCTGCGCGGCAGAGAAGGCTGCGCGACAGAGAAGACTGCGCTGCAGATGCTCCTGCTGCTGCTGATGCTGCTGCTGATGCTGCTGCTGATGGTACTGCTGCTGCGGATTCTGCTGTTATAGAAGTGCGTGACGATGCATGTATGCACATAAATATATACATACAAATGAGTGTTTGTCTGTTTGTGAGTATGTAAAGACAGTCAGACGACTGCATAGATACATATGCTCATACAGGCATGCGCCCGTATCTCTATACATGTACACAGATACGTACACAGCTGTTCTTGCCCCTGTTGGTGCTGGTGGCGCTGCTGAAAATTTGTCTATCCAAATGACGCGTTCAACGCGGTGACTGAGCTGCTCCTGTCGACCGGGGTGACACTCCTGTTCACAGGAAAGGGTAGAAGAAGTGCGAGAGGAAAACGAGAAGAAGCAGCATCACTGTTTCCGCCCCCAGAAGAAAGACCGGCAAGACGGGTGGCGCAACTCTTCCTCACGAAGCCTCATAGGCTGAAAAAATAAAGAAGCGTCTGTTTCGCTGACGGTGTCGCAGCCGCTGTGGGTGAGAAACGCACCGAACGGAGCAGTTGCATCTGTGCGCGAATGCAGTTCCTCGTCGCTCGGACTCGGCTAAAGAGAAGCTGTAAGTGTCTACAATTTTGCATTCGTCTTGTGGCAATTTACCCAGTCTTGCCAACGGCTTGACGGCTCGACTTTACACGTGGCTTTCTCTTGAGCAAGCGCTACAGCATATGCATGCGCGAGGACGGTTGGTAAGCCGGGGTCAGACACTCGTGAGACGATGTGGTGGTGGGCAGGACGCAAGGAAAACTCTAAAAGGAAGAATAGGACACAAAAAAGGGCGTATATCCGCAAAAGCTCGCCAGGGACACATCGGGCGCTGCGGAAGAGGGGCGGAGGGCACCCGCCCGTCCGAAAGTTGGCGGAAAATCGACTGCGCGGCAAATGCCCGGGCGCACGATGAAGATCGACGTCAACCGCGAAAGTAAGGAAACCGTAGACGGAAAAGCACGTCTCCTCCCCGTTTCACAGAAGTCCACTCTTCCTCTTGACTCAAGGCACGCCTCTGTTGTCGTCCTCCTCTGCTGGCACGTTTCCGCGCGTTCTCTCTAAAAAAACACGTCTTCTACGGGCAAGACGCTCCTCAGTCTGTAATTGGATGCAGACGGACGAGGCGGAGGAGGACAGTCGTTTGAACTTCTTCGTCCCAGCTTCACGTTCTCTCCCACGACACTCGTATACACGCTTTCCAGTCCAGCACAGAGAGAAACCAAGCAAAGGCTGGGACAGCCCGTGTGGTGTTGCGCGCAGCGCGCCGTCTAGTCGAAGGCAGCCCCGCTCATGTGTAGGAAAAGAGAAGAGAAGCCCCGCCCGCGCGTTGTTGACGTGCTGTGCTGCTGCGCTGCGCTGCTAAGGCGGCTGCCTGCGCTTGTGGGCTACTGCTGCTGCTAGTGGGCTGCTGCTGCTGCTGCTGCGTTGCTGCTGCCGCTCTGTTTGTGCAGGATCCTGCTGCTCCAGCAGCATAACGGGCGTTTTGTTGGACGCTGCAAGTGTCACCTATGAACTTAAAGAAGCAAACACGGGTCGCGAAAATCGAAGAACCAGCACATGCAGACGCGCGACGAGGCCATGGGCTCCTCCGTCTCGCGCGGCACCTCCTGAGCCCAGTATAGCTATCCACCCGGCCCCACAACGACGTGCAGCTGCACGGAGAGACAAGCAAGCACCAGAAGCGAACAGCCTGAATTCGTAAATGTGACAACTCCCCTTGAACTCCCCAACATTATAGCTGATACGCGGCACCCACAGTATCAGCAGCGGTACACACATATGTGCATCTTGTTCGGGAGTTCAAGCGGATACACGCAGGTAGAGAGAGAGAGACATAGAGAGATGGATACAGATACAGGTATGGGTATGCCGGTAGACAAATAGATATAGATGTGGATACAGATACATATATATATATATATGTGTACAGACAGTGAAAAATATAGATAGGTAGATATCCATCTATACATGTTGAACGGTTGACAAAGCTAGGCGTCTACGTAACGATGTATTTGCCAGCCGTATACCGGCCGGTGCGTGTGAGGGTAGTCAGGCACGCTGGAATGAGGTATGCCCGTATGCGTACCTAATTTACACGGCGATATGATACACACACTACCGATGTGATACACACACTACCGATGTGTGACTAAGTGTACTACTATATGAAGTAGGACGATACAAATATGTGTATGCACTATTCAGTATTGTACACATACGACACCGTAATATATGTGCTACATATATCTGTATATATATATATATATATTATGTGTAGCTGCCCATATATGTATATATGCATATATATATAATATATATATGCTATATATATGCACTATTCAGTGTTGCCCGCATATGACGTGGCGATAAAATGTACCATGTATATACATATAGATATATATATATATATACACGTATACATATACATATGGATACACGTAGGTGGCTGTCAAGCTATCACGCGCCGCTGACAGAGAGAGGGAAGTTATGATGTCAGTTGCATCGACATTCTCGCAGGAGGGGAGGCCGCCGGCGCCTCCGCTGGTGCCCGAAAGGTCACACCTTTACATCTGGCCATGGAAGCAGCAAAAACGTGCTGTTCTACGCGTGGAAGTCAATCGAGTAGATAGAAATGAAGTGGGTGAGGGGGGTGAGGGAGAGCAGCAGAGTAATTGCTATCTGGCTTTGTGACCTTAAAGCCGTTTTATCGTAAGATGCGTTCTATAGCAGTGCAAGGGCCAGCACCAGCAGCCCCAGAGAAACAAAACGTTTCTGCACGTAGGAGGAAATTATTGTGTGTGCACCAGGGCCTTGTCGACCCGTGAAGGGGCCACGGACCACCGACGCGTCTAATGGAAAGAAAAGAGGTCGCTGGAGGCGGGAATGAGAAAATCGTAGATGAACCATGCAAGACGGGGTTGAAACACGTATACAAGCAGCAGAAAACGTTTTGTTTGACCCACGGTTGTCGCGGGAACAGCACAGATCAAGCGACTTAGTATCACCTGTGAGGTGCCCAAGCGTTCTACAGGAGCATTTTCCACCAGCAAAGAAAACGGCTACAGCCTTCTCTTTTGGCAAGAACAACAGGAGTACAATGTACACGGCGCATACCGAAGAAAGCAGCTTTTTTCAGCCCGGGGAGGAAAAGAAGGGGAACGAGCATCGAACAGTGCACAATTTTGATAAAGATTTACGAAAGCTGTAGACAGCTTCTTACGGTGAAGAATATTATTACGATAAACGTGTCCGGATATTCATGTATCTTCAAGTACAGAGGGATGTGGCATGATTAGGACCGAACCGCAGCGAGACATCAAAGTGTTTTTAGTCTTACCAGCTATATGTCGCTGCAAGGTTTAAACAAAAGATTGAAGGGCAGAGGTGCTGGATTACTATCACCAACGTCGCTTTTGTTCGTGTCTCCACGCACATATATGCAGTGTATATATATGGCATGTAAATATTCAAATATGTAAGTACATGCACACTGCGTGTCTGTATGTATATATATATATATATATATACATATATATACATCATACATACACAGTCACCCACGCGGATACATACAAGTGTATGAATCTCTCTCCTCCCCTCCTCTCTCTCTCTCTCTATATATATATATATATATATATATGTGTACGAAGACTAGCAGGTACCATTAAGGTGAGCTGGGATGTGAAAATACGCAGCGTATGTACAGCGTTGATAACTTTCGCGAGCGCTTGCACACGCACGCCTGTATGACTACATATTTTGCAAACGTGGTGGCCGACAGGTAAGTGATAGACAGGGTTTCAATTTGGAATTTTGTCAGCCCCAAGGACGGCGACACGGCGGTACTTTTGAACGCCCAGGTGTGTTGTCTCTTTCTGTCTTAGTCGTTCTTGGCCTTCACTGTCCTCGTAGGAGCGTAGGGTTACTCCTTTGGAAAAATTGCAGAGATATTTTCTGACATGTAACGCGTTGCATTTGTCGATCTCTCCTCATGATTTCGCGAATCTCGGTTAACCATGCGAAGAATTGATAAATCTATCTGTCTATATATACATATGGATAGACGTATAGATGCAGATATAGAGATAGACGTGTGTATAAATGCCCGTGTACAGTAAGAATACCCGTCTCCATGATTTTCACTGTATATACGTGAAAATATCTATCTACATGCCGTGGAACATGCGTGTAAAGTTTATGTACTAACTCGTAAATTGGCGGCGTTCAGGTGTGTGTACATACAGTCCCATAACCGCAGAAAGGTAGACATCAATACAGGCGGCATTCGGGAGTGTACCAACATGCAAATATACGTATATACGTATACATGTATATGTGTATAGCCGCGGCAGCAGTAGCTGTCGTTGCAGCACAGGGAGAAATAATGGAGTGTACCTATGTACAAGTGAATGTACATCTATATATATGTATATATATATATATATAAAGCCGCAGTAGCAGTAGATGTTGTTGTAGCACAAGAAGAAATAATAGTGCGACGATCGTAGTGGTGGTGGACTCGCAGTCGTACTACAGTAGGATTATAGCAGAGTGGTAGCAGTTGCATAATAGTGGAAGTGGCAGAGTCAATATCATTAGTGGTGTACTAGTAGTAGAACTAGCAGTGGCGCAGCAGCCGACGCACTAGATGTAGTGGTACTAGTGATAGTATTGTGACAACTAGTAGTATCAATACTCTTGGCTGTAGTAGTACTAGTAGTAGCTGTAGGAGTGGTGATACTGGCAGCAGTAGGAGTGGTAGTAGGGTAGAAGTATCACAGTAGTAGGTTGTTTAGTAGCGGTCGTAGTAGTGACAATGGTAGCAGTAGAGGCAGCATAAAAGGAGGAGTAGCAGTGACAGAAATAAAGTAGAGGCAGTACTAGCTGTAGGAGCAGTGGTCGTCGTCGTCCCAGTAGTAGTAGGAGTAGTAATAGTATAGCATTGGTAGTAGCAGCAGTAGTAGTAGGAGTCGTAACAGCAGTAGCAGCATTAGTATAGTATAGGCAGTTGTAGTGGTAGTACCAGTAGCAGCGGTGGTCTAGAATTGGTAGTATTAGTATTAGTAGTAGTAGTAGTGGTAGAAGCAGCAGTAGTAGTCGGAGTAGCGCTAGCGGCAGTAGTATATTATTGGTAATAGTAGTAGTAGTAGTAGTAGCAGTAGCAGTAGTAGAAGTGCTGAGAATAGTACTACCAGTAGCAGTAGTTTAGTAGTAGCAGTAGCAGTAGTAGTACACTATTGGTAGTAGTAGTAGTAATAATAGTAACAAGAGGAGTAGCCGGAATAGCAGTAGTATAGTAGGAGTAATAATAGTAGTAGCAGTAGCAGTAGGAGTATAGTATTGGTAGTATTAGTAGTACTAATAGTAGCAACAGCAGTAGTAACAGCAATAGTATTATAGTAGTGGTAGTAGTATCGGGAAATTGTTAAAGTATAGTAGTATAGCAGTGGTGAGCCAGTCCTGTACGTTCTTGTGGGATTCGACTCGTATTAAAATTTGTAGCAGTAAGAGCGTTTTTTTTCTGCGAGGAATGGTTGTTTCTGCGTTGTGTAGCTGCAACATTAGAAGCAAATTTGTAGCCATCCGCGATAATAAAGAGACACAGAAAGAAGTAACTTTACACGCGTAGCTTCACGACCGCACATGGCTGAGAATTTCTCGTTGAACCGAGTCGAGAAGAATAGATGTGTGAGCTCCGACGAGCATGCGCCGGGGCAGAGGGTTACTCTGCAGACCCCGTCCTCGCCAAGGATCCACCTTCATACGAAGGACGCGCACGACCTACCCATCCTTGTGTATATCTACACAGGTTAAGAGTAGCGTCTGTCTCTCCCAATGTTCAATATATATATTTAGAGAGGGAAAGCGAGAGAGAGAGAGCGACAGGTTGCGTATCTTCGTATGTAGGCAATAATATGTATATCCTCAAATAACCGAATATATATATATATATACACGCATATACAGATAAATGTGTGCAAACCTACGTATGTATACTACACTAAGTATGTCTATAAATATCCAAATATATACGTTTATACGCAGTTGCATTGAGAGAGATATGTATACGTCTTCACGTGTGTAGATAGTGGTCAATTCACCTACAAATGCCCGCATACATATACATTTACATATATTCGTATAGATAGGGAGATAGAGAAGCGTATCCATATCTCCACGTGTGTAGACAATAGCTAGTGAGAGAGAAATATCTGTGTAGCAGATGCCTCAAGTGGAGACCTGTACGCAGTGGCAGTATTAGCAAGCCGTCGCTACCGGACAAGGTCGACAACAAAGGTGCTCGTTACAAATGTGAGTCAGCGCAGCCAACGTACTCCCTTCGGCCAGAGACGAGACTTTACGCAGATTCAGCTTTTTTCATATATATGGACGAGAAGAGAGAGAAGTGCGCACATACCCGTGCGCATGCGCATATGTTTGTGTTTACCCCCATATATGTGTGTGACTCTACGAACCTGTCACGCACGTCCGACGTATAGAGATATATATATATATGCATGTGCATATGTGCATATAGCAGCGACTCTGGTTATACAAGAGCCTCTGGCAAGACAGCGTTTCACGTATAATAGGCAAAAGCATATTATACGTATGTACGCGTATTTGTACGCAACGGTATATACAGGTGTGTACATATATATATAGAGATATAGACCTCCGGCCCGCTGGTGCCTGCGTGTAGTTCCGGGCATGCGTTTAGACGCAAGTCCCCAAATCTATATACTTTCCATCCTACGGGCAACTGCCAGAGTCTTCCACATTGGTCTATTCCTCCGAACTACGCCAGCAGCGTTTCACAGGGATGCAGAAAAGAATCGTTTCCGCCACCGCGTGTCTCGGCGCACGCCTTGTGCGTTTCTTGTCGGGTGTACGTACACTCCACGAACCTCTCTGCTTGCTGCGACGTGTGTCTCTTTCCTGCTGCTGTACGTACAGCCGGGGGCTGTCACTACGCTCCGAGACGCTCTACACTCTGAACAACCAATCCAGCTTGCTTGCAGGAATAACTTCCTTAACTTCTTCCACTAGCGCGAAGACGCGGGCCGCCTCCTCTTTGTCCTCAAGCCAGTGGGGAAATGAAAAAGGACCTTCTTCACTCTTGCTTCTTCTGTTGTCCCCGACTCTGGCGCCTCCATCCCAACAGCTATCTGCTTCGATCCGTTGCCTCGTTTCTCCAGCAGAAGCAGCAGCGTCCCCTTGCCGTAGCGTCGCCTGCCGCTGCTCATGAAGTGGCCACATTTGACGCTCTCGCTGCAGCTGCTCTGGTTGCTGCTGCGGGTGCTCGGTTTGCTGCAGCTGCTCTGGTTGCTGCCGCTGCTGCGTTTGTCGTTGCTGCTCTTCCCTGTGCCCCTCCTCTTGTTCTCCCTGTTGCTGCAGCTGTTCTTGCTGCTTCTGTTCTTGCTGCTGCTGCTGCTTCTGTCCGTCCTGCGCCCGCGCTTGACCACGCGACTCGTCCTGCTGCTGATGCTGCTGCAGACTACGACGCTGTAGCAGCGTGTAGCATTCGAGTATCTCCTTCGCGTCTTCTGCTGCCTGTTCCAGGAGCTCGCACTGCTCCGACAATTTTAGTCCACGTATTACCCTGGTCAAAGGAAGCATCACAGTAGCTATTCGTGTGCGCGCCTGCTACCTACTATCATTCATTACATAAATATATATATATGTATATATGCGCACTTATTTTTATACGGTCATGTAGAAAATATTATATATACACATATACAAACGTTTTCGCAAGTATACACAAATATTTACATACCTACGTTTGTATATTTATCTATATACTTCTATACATATACACGTATGTAGAAATATGCAACCGTCGCTGCATATATATATATATATGTATATATAAATGTGCAAGCGTCGCTCCACATATATACGCATAGACACATATACAAATACATGCATATATAAATATGCAAGCGTCGCCACACATATATATACATAGGCACATATGCATATATATATACATATATATATATATATGTATATGTGCAAGTGTCGCCCCAGATGGATATACGTAGACACATATGCATATGTATACATATATAGACGTGTATGTGCAAGTGTCGCTCCGCATGTATTTACATACACACATACGCATATGTATATATATATATATATATGTATATGTGCAAGTGCCGCTCCACACACATATGCGTAGCCACACATATGTGTATATATATGCATGTGCATGCGTCGTTGCACGCATATGATAGATCTACACATACTCTCGAGAAGTGCTTGGTGTCGCTTCTCCCTTCCTCTGTGTATGCATGAAACCGACATACTGACAAGTCTTGAGCCCTCTCCCTCTCTCTGTGTGACGCCGCGGAGGAGAGGAAGGACCCTGCTATGGTTTTCGTCCTGCTGAAGGGAAATAGGAGAATGCTAGCGCGCTGGCTGCAAGGTGGGCGAGCGACGGTGTTGCTCGAACTGCCACTGGTGACAAGACACCGAGATCATATGTGGGGTGTGATGCTGCGTGCAGATCCCTCTCGTATGTTATTGGGTGCATGCGTGCTGGACCAAACTTTCTGCTGCTTCTCCTTCTGTCTCGGCGTTGCTGCTGCTGCTGTTTCCCGGCCGTCCTCTACTGCTGCATGCGTCCCACCTACCCCGTTCTATTGCTGCTGCTGTTGTCTGCGCGTGCTGGCCGAGAGTCGCTCTCTACCTGGGGCTGCGTTGCGGCTGGCCCACCAGTCTTTCCTCCCTGCTGCTGCCCTGCAGCAGACACACGCTCGCGCTGACTCGTGCTCGCTCTCGCCGCTCTTCGGCGTGCATTTCTTGCCTTCTGCAGCTGCATGTATGCGCGCTTGGGGCAGTTGTTGCGGCACAACTTCCCTGGACGGAACCTGCGTTATTGCCCAAAGCGGTTGCTGCTCTCTGTTGTGCTGCTGTCTGCATGCGCCTGCTGCTGCTCGCCATTTCTGCTGCTCCTATGCAGCTTCCCCATGTCTGTTGCTGCTGCGGCAAGCGCGTGGATCGCTTTCCTACTGCTGGTGCCCGCACCCCTTTGCTGCGCAAAAAAATTGAGGCGCACTTCCACCTCCCCCACACCCGCATTTGTTGCTGTTTAAATGCTGCTGCAACCCGTCTTATGCCGTCATTGCCGCCTCGGCCACACGTGCAAGGGATCTCGCGTGCGCTCTTCTGCCGGTGGTGCATGCGCAGTTGTTGCTGCAGCTGTGGCAGCTGCTATTTTCTTCTGCTTCTGCTGCTGCTGCCGCGACCCGGCTGGCACCTTGCTGCCTGTTCCTCTTGCTTCCGCTTCTGAGGCGTCGACTGCTGTCTCGTGGTGCTGCTGCTGCTTGTCGCTGTTCTGCTAGCGGAACTCCCGCCTCTCTTCTGCTGGTGCAGCTGCTAGTGCCGGTGCCTGCTGAATCCCTCCTGCCGTGTGTTTTGCTGCGTATATCTCGGTTATCCCCCTGTTGCGCCAATGCGTTTTGCTGCTGCTGCTGCTGCTGGGAGTGGCAGTGCTGCCTGCGTACCAGAGGTCCGTCTGCCCATGCTGCTGCTTGCCGAACAACGTGCCCGCGCCGCGCATTTCTGCGTCAGCCGCTGCAACTTCGAAGCCGTCGGTCGTCGCCGCAATTGCAGCAAACCTCCGCAGCACTTTCTCGTCCAGCTCCTGCACGCAGACGCAGGCGCCGGGGCAGCAGCGGGGCACCCAGGTAGCTGGTGGACAAACAACGCATGCACAAAACCCTGGAAGGCAGAGCAGCAGCAGACTCCTGCGTCCCCCCGAAGATGCCTCCGCAGTAGCAACAGCAACATCAAGAGACGACTACACGGGGAAGCCGGCGACACAAATGTGTCTCTCGACACGTCTACGTTTACACCTGCATGCGCATAAAGAAATAAAGATTCACAAATGCAGAGAGAGAGTGTGTATGTCCACACACATGGACATATGTGTACATGTACGTATATAGGTGAAGAGGAAAATGGCGGAGAGAAAGCTGTCACGAGCTTGAGCTGCGTCGCCTATTATCGGATAGACAAGAGGAAGAACAAGTCATCAACGAGTCCAAAACAAGCACTGCTGTACATAGACGTACACAAGTATGTTACGTCAGAGTGAACAGGGAAGCGCTCCTATCGATGGGCGTCTACACATATACACAGAGAGCCACACAGAGCGAGACAGCACGTGTGCTTATCTATCCCTCTGACTCTCTCCCTGTCCGTCTCTCTGCGTGTATGTGTGTCTATATATATATATATACACATGTCTATACACATCTAGGCAGAGTGTGTGTGTGTGTGTCTCTCTGTATATATATACATATATGTGTATACACTATTTAGATAGAGAGACAGTGTGTGCGTACATATATATGTATATATATATATAGAAGGAGAGAGAGAGACACACACACACACACACAGAGACGGAGAGAGTATATCTATACATATATATATATACACGAAGAGAGAGAGATGTGGGCATATATATATACACAGAGAGAGGCAGACGGATAGACAGCATATATATATATATATGTATATATATATGTATGAAGAGAGAGAGAGGGAGCATTTATACAGAGATCCGTGTGTGAAAATTTTCCGTACACATGCGTGTGCGGGTATTCGGGTGTATGGAGGTAGTTTGCCCCGGAGATAGAAATACACGCATGCACGTGTGTGTCTCGATAGGGGGACCGTCTCCTCTTGCGTCATTGGCAGTGGCGGGAATGTAGCGCGGCTCAGATAAAGACGTGAACGAACACACGTATGTGCGTCTGTGCAGAGCTGTGTGTATGGGCCGGCCGACTGCTGGTACCTATCGAAGAAGAAGACGCAAAAGAAGACGGACCTTCCTGCTGCGCCGAAGAAGAAGGAAGCAGTAGGCAGGGTGCCCTGGATCTCTGCCCACGCGGCCGCGCAGCTGATGCAGCTGCGTCAGTCCGAATCTGCAGAGACACACAGAGCGAAAAGCAGAGAGGATGATTTAGGCCTGTCTGCGACTTATTCGGCTCTTCCCTGGTCTCCTCTGCGTGCCTGCTCTCTTCGTTGCTGCCCTCTATCCTCCACTATTCTTTCTCTTTTCCCCACTTTCTCGCTCGTTTCCTCTGACACGTCACATGCGCGTGCACACCTTGAAACCTGCCGCATATATACGTGCATACACATATATGTATACGTGCGTGTTATACATTCGCACAGATACGTATATAGTGTACATGTGTATATATAGGTGCTCGTATATATTAAACACATGTACATGTACGTCTACATACATAGATATATCTATGCGTATTTGTTTACAGATACTCCTATATATATACACTTGAATGAATGAATATGTACACACATACGTGTGATACATACGCACAGATATATATGTATGACACATGTGTACAAGAAGGTGCCTCTACATATATGTATACGTATACGTATACATATGTATATATTTATTTGTGTACACACACTTATGTACGCGTATACACTTGAACTGGTGAAAAGCGACACGTCCGTATGGAAAGAGGTACAGGCATGTAGCAGACAAGTAGACATACGCTGCATGTACACGTGTGGCTGTTGTGTGCGGAAGAAATGTGACAGGGAAGGAACAGGACGCCACCACTTTTTCTGCTGCTGCTGTTCTTCCGTATAACTCTCTTCACCGCACTTCTCTACAACATTCCTGCAACGCTGGACCTGGGAAGACATGCGTCTATAACCGCGCGTCTTCGTCCGTAATACTCCACAGGCGAAATCACACATACATATATATATGTGTATGTAGAAAGTAAGAGAGGGAGGAAAGGAGATAAAGAGAGGGAGGGAGGGATACATGTAAATACATACAGAAATATACGCATATACGAGCGTATCAAATACACAGAGAGATACACATATATATATATATATGCATATATGGGGAGAGCCACAAGCATGTATACATAGATACGTCCAGAGGCGCCTTGTAACTGGTGCTGCTGTTTTTTCATATTTGGGACCGCCGAGTATGTGGCAGGTTGCCTCTGGCAGCAGCAGAAAGAGCGACGATGTAGCAGTGGCAACGAGACGTAGGAAAGACTGCGGAAGGGCTGCGGCTGCTGCTGTTACTACTGCAGCTACCTCTTTGCTGCTGCGGCGGCTGCTGCATGTGTCGACGGTGCCGCACCTGCGGGCGCAGCTACTCCGCACACGGCGCTTGAACAACTGCAGCAGCTGCTGTTGCACACAAACGGGCGTCTGCCACTTCTTCCTCTTCTTCCTCGTCTACCCACACGGCTGCTGCTACTGCTGCTACGCACGCCGCTGCAGCCGAAAATGAGGGAAAAATGCCGGCGCTGCTCGAGGATTGGCTTCTTCTTCCGTTTGTCCATGTATGTATGCGTACTGCCGCTGCGTCATCTACTGTCTGCGCCTTCTCTGCCGCTGTTTCTGTTTCTGGTGTGTAGCTGCTGCGGCGTTTAGCAGCATATCGTTCTGGCAGGAAATATGTGCGTACGGCTGCTGCAGCTGCTTCTTCCTCTTCTACCTTCTCCTCCTTGCTGCTGTTGGTGTTGACGCGTCTTCCCCTCTCGCTTCCCCTTTGCTGCTGCTGTTGCTGTGTAGCCGCTGCCGGCCCCGCTCATCACACTCGCGCTGCGTATTCGCCGCTGCACATCACTGCTGCCCTTCGCTGCAGCTCTTCGCTGCTGCTGCTACACATGGTTGCTGCACTTCTCTGCTGCTGCCGTTGCTGCTCCTGCTGCTGATGGTGGTGTTGCCGCCGTTGTTGCTGCCGTTGTTGCTGCTGCTGTTGCTGCTGGTTGTGTTACTGCTGACCGCTCGGCGGCATCAATGACGATGAGCGAGGCGTTGGGGACGTCGATGCCGACTTCGACGACGGTCGTTCCGACGAGCAAATCAACGGCTCCTTCGCCAAGCGTCTGCAGGACCTTCGTTTTCTCTTCTCCTTTCATCCTCCCGTGTAGCAGCTGAATTCTGCAAGAAGAAACCCAGAGCCCGCTCCACGCGTCCAAGCCTCACGCACAACATTCTCTCTCTCTTTGAAGTCCTGCGCCGGCGAAGGCAAAACTTCAAGACGCAAAACAAGAAAGAAGCAGGCAGACGGAGGGTCCCCTACCACCACCGGATACGTATATACATAGACGTAGTCGTAGTATACAAAACTATATACATATATATGTATATATTGCTACATAGCTATATATAGATGTGTATATGCGTATAAACGTATATACGGGTTAACATGTGTATACACATATCCATACCTATGTACACATCTATAGACGTATCGGTCGATCTATCCCTATATGGATATACATAGATATATATATATATATATGTATATATACAGAGAGCGAGATGCACGTTAGTCTTTGTATGTGTGTAGATGTAAGTTCAGGCGCTGGCACACACAAATATATATGTACACGTACAAGGAAGATAAACACAGTCCACACATACGTAAACATACGTGCAGGTCGAAAAAGGGATTACACTTATCCGAAGGAAACGTATGCATGCAGTTATATATATGCATTTTCTATATACATTTGTACGCATATATATATATCTATATGTAGAGAGCAATATATACATGTGTGTGTGTGTGTCTCTCTCTCTCTATATATATATATCGTATATGCAGCTATACATACATCTGTCTATATGCACTTGTACATATATATATATATGTGTATATAAATCGCTCTACATACATTTGTATATGTATATACATAGTTGTATATACATCTTTCTCTCTCTCTCTCCCTATATATATAGATATATACATACGTGTGTGTCGAGGTGTGTCTGCATACGCGTATGTAGGGGTGAGAGAGTGGCAGGTGCGGGAGAGGAAAACTTTTTTTTGTGAGTGGAGAGCGGCGGGGAACAAACGTCGGCCAGTCTTCCGGTATCCACACAAATGCGCGCGTCTGTATAGGGCAGCGACCAACAGTAGAAACGAGGCGAAGAAGAAGGCGGGAGAGGAGGATGTCGCGGAGAAGCAGTCGCACATATTTACACAGAGAGAGACGGACGCAGCAAACGCGCAGACCACGGCAGATCTGCAGCTCTTCTCATATCGAAGTAGACACAGACACAGACACACGGACAGAGAAGGAGACAGAGAGACAGAGAGACGGAGACAGAGACAGGGGGAGACGGAGACGGAGGGAAACGGAGACGCAGAGAGACGGAGACAGGGGGACGGAGACAGGGAGGGAGGGGGACAGGGAGAGACGGGGACAGAGACAGGGAGAGACAGAGACGGAGACAGAGAGAGACAAATAGGTGTGTACACGTATATATACGTACATATACATATGTGCACGTATCTACGTAGGCGTGTATGTATGTGTGTCTCTACATACATGTATATGTAGAGACATAGATACACATACATGCACCTATCTATGTACGCGTGTATGTATGCACGTATGTATGTATGTGTGTGTGTCTTCACATATGTATGTGCAGAGACAAATGTGGACATATATACACATACATATACATATATACACCTATCTACGTAGGTGTGTATGTAGATATGTATGTATGTATGTATGTATGTATGTATGTGTGTGTGTGTGTGTGTGTGTGTGTGCGGGTGTGTCTACATATGGTTTGTACATATATACACCGAGATATATATATGTGGACACGTATCTCTGTATATACGCGTGTGTGTGTGTGTGTTTATGTGGACCTGTACAGACAGAGACAGAGAGAGAGAAACAGAGGAAGAAAGACGGAGAGAGGAAGGTTGACGGAAAAGAAAGGGAGAGAGCTGTGAGCAGTGCGTCCCGAGACGGGCACGATGACATCTTCATTTACATTTTCCAACGTCTGTCCTCACGAATTCATTCACATATATATACATATATATACACGTAAAGCAAACTGTTCACACATATATGTATGCAATATGCCCACATATATATATATGAAGCAAAAGGTCCATATATATACACGTAAGTGTTTATATATAGAGAGAGTGAGAAAGAAAGATCAAAACGACCATATATATATATATACATTACCCAACAGTGCGGACAGACACCCCACTTGCTTCTGCTGTAGCTACCCGCATATGTCTTTTTCAAGTTTTCAATCGCCTTCCAATCGGCTGCAGCACCGCTTCTCTTTGTATATAAACACACATATATACGTATATATATATATCTACATACATGAAGACACATGCGTGTATATATATATACAGACAGACAAAGACGCCTATACATATGTATATATCGATCGAAGTGTACTTCAAATATGTATGTGTCTGTGTCCCCGATACATGTGTGCATATATGTCAGAAGATTTCCTTGCAAACGTTTGCAGAGAAAGAGGTACATTAACTTAGTCACACGCACCTCTACATATATATGTACATGCGTGTTTGTACGTACGCGTATGTATACACATAGAGAGATAGAGAGAGAGGGAGCAAGAAGACTACATATAATTGTGTGTACGTGTGCGTATACACGTACATTCAGCTAGAGAGAGATGTGTAACACGTGAAGAAGAGTATCGCACGCTATGTGAGGTCGCCAGAGATATTCGAGCGTCACTGCTGCTGCGTCGGGGACGTACCTAACAGCTGGTAAACGCCTCTGCAACTCTGCGTATGTCTGCACAGCAGCAGCTTCTCCTGAAGCGTCGAAGACGTCAGCAGCAACAGCAGTTTCTTCTCCGCAGCTCCCGTCCTTCTGCTGCAGAGGTTGCATCTCGGCCTGCTTCGTCTGTGGTTCCTTTGGCCCTGCAACCCCGCAAGCACTTCTGCCTGCTGCCCCTGCTGTGTGTCCTGCACTCGCTCCTCTCTCTGCTGCCTCTTCTTCTTCGGCTCGAGCACCATCGGTCTCCCGTGCTTCAAGGCCGGCTCCACTTTCGTTCCCCGTCTTGCACGCCGCCGAGCGAATCACCGGACGAAAGACAGAGGCGCCACATTCCCCAGAGTGCTGCTGCGGCTGCTGTGCGGTGGTGGCGTCTCCCTTTCGACGGGGTCTGCCCCGTCTCCGCTCCCGTGCAGAGCCGCTGCCCTCGCCCCCAGGACGGTCGACGCTCCTGCTGCTGCTGGCACGCGCGCTGCTGCTGCTGGTAGGTTTGCTGCGGTTGTTGCTGCTGGGGAAGGGGCTGCCGGCTTTGCTCGTGTCGTCGGTAGGGTCGCTGTCACGACTGCAGCTGCTGCAGTCGCTGTCGCAACTGCTGCTGCTGTTGCAGTTGCCGTCGCTGCTGCTGCCTGTGCTGACGCTGTTGCTGCTGTCGCGGCCGACAGTGTTGCCGCTGACGCTGTTGCTGCTGCCGCTGCCGTCAGTTTGGCTGCTGCTGTGGCTCTCGTTGCTGCTGCTGCGGCTGCGGGCTCTGTTGATGCGGCTGCTGCTGCCGCTGGAGGAGGAACAGGAGGAGCTCGAGCTGCTGCTGCAGTCGACTAAAGGACAGACCCAGAACGCCTGTCTGCCCTTGGCTGTTTCTCGCTGTAAAATTTTGAAAACAGCAGCAAGTTCTTCTTCGTTCCCGCCGTCCACGACAAACGTCTGCACTCTCCGACGCTGCGGAGCAGCAGCACTTTCTTCCGACCCTCTGCTACCATTTGCCTCGCTGCAGAGGCTGCTGCGGTGACTCCAGCTGCTGACGCTCGAGCTGCTGCTTATACGGCCACCGCTGGCGCTGCTAGTTCCGCTGCTGCTGCTGTTTGAACCGTTGCTGCAGCTGTCGGAGGCGTTCCCGCAACCGCTGCTGGTACAGTCGCTGCTGCGCCCATCACTGCTGCAGCCGTTGTTATTCCTGCTACTGCTCCGGCTGCGGCTGCTGCCGCTACTGGTAATAATGCTGCAGCAGCTGTCAGTGGCGCTGCTTTCCGCCACGTTCTCGCAGCAGCTGCTGTCGTTAATAAAGTTGTCGCACGTACTGCTGGCGGTGCTGCTGCTGCTGCGGGTCGCTGAGGTATAGCTGCTACCGTCCTTCTTCCCGGTGCTGCTGCCTACCAGTTGGCCGTTGCTGCTGCTGCTGCTGTTGCTGTTACAGTTGTTCCTGCGGCGGCCGTCTTGCTCGGTCTTCCCCACCTCTGCCGTGGCGCCTTCTCTTCCTGGTGTTGCTGCTGCTGGCGCTCCTGCCTCTGCTCCACTACCCCGCGCTGGTTTTACTGCTGCTGTTGCCGGCCTGGCGTAAAGCTCGTTCTTTAGCTGACTCAGCTGCAGGTCCCCGTATTGAAGCAGAACCTGCGTGCGTGGAATTGGCGTCGCTGTCATCAGCAGCACGTCGGCTATTCGTCCACTTCCTGTAAAAAGCAGGGGAGCAGCAGCAGCAGCATCCGCCGTGTCAGTACCAGCAGCAGCGGAAGGAGCAGCAGCCACAACACCGGCAGCAGCACCAGCGTTAGCCGCGGCCCCACAGCAGGAGCACCAGCAGCACCAGCACCAACAGGAGCATAGACAGCAGGAGCACCAGCAGCAGCTGCAGCGCCAGCAGCAGCAGAGCTAGCAGCAGCTGCAGCATCAGCAGCACCAGCAGCATCCACACCGGCAGTAGCACCTTCACCAGCACAGCAGTAGCAACAACAGGAACAGCAGCAAATGGATCACTGGGAAGAGACGCCTACTCAAAGCAGGTAGCCGGGAGGCGTGGCGGCAAGCAGCAGGAGCAGCAGCATCGTCGAAGAAAGCCGCCGTGGTAGCAGGAGTTGCTGCAGTGCCTCGCGTTTGTATGTCAGAAGTCGTCGGAGCGACGTGCTGCTGCGCATTGACGCGATGCAGCAGCAACTTCCATCGCTGGTTCACGCCGAACTTTTGCTGTTCGTCTACCACCACCAGTCCTAGTCTTGGAGCAGAGCAGAAGCATACGAGAACAGGAACAAGAAGAAAAGGAAACGTTTTCAAAGAAGAAAAAGGGAGAGACGAGGACGGAGGAGATCAAAACGCAGGAGAAGTCGAAGAGCAAAACTCCCACGCCAGTGAACACCTATTCACACGACAAAAAGAATAACACAGACGCTGTCAAGATCCACGCCAGAGTCTCTCCATATATCTACACTTTGTTGCATATATATGTATATATATGTACTTATTTGCATACATCTATCTGTATATATATGTATGTATGTGTAAATGTACGTAGGAATGTCCGTCACAATTTGTATGTAGAAACGAACAAATAATGTGCTAATTCGTATATATATATACATATATGTACGTGTATGAAGAGACATCCTCGTCTTCCCATATATATTTATAAATATATATAGAACTATATATCTACCTGTATATATGTGTATAGTGTAACGTGTATGGTCGTGTCTGTAGAATCAGACAAATAGCGTGCTGAACCACACATACATATATACACACGTATGTATGTGTATAAGGAGACATCCTCATCTTCCCATATATATATATATATATTGTAATATGTGTCATAATGAATGTAGAAAGACACAAATAAGGTGCTGATCCATACATGTATATATACTTCTGTCTACCTGCAAACAAACATACTCACATTTCCACGCATGTTCACATATACAACTACCTATCTATACGTCAATACGTCGTTAAATCTATGGAGTAAGTACATCTGTTCAGTCTCACACGTACGCTCATCCACGTCCTCATGCATTTACATATATATGCGCATGCATTAATATCTTCTTATTTATCTTCACGTCCACCACCCCTCTATGCATCCGTACACATAAGTGCGTGTGTCTATCCACAAACCTCTTTATTTACATATATATATATATATATGTATATATGCCTGTACAAATCCAGACACATCCTATTCGGAGAAGAATCTACATATGAACGAATATATTTATGCATGTGTCCAGACAGGCACATCTATCGCTATCTGTGTACACGCACGTACACATCCGCGTTTCTATATCCACACACATATATGTATATACTGAGGAGCACGTCCCAATAATACACTACCGTCACTAGACACGCACGGGTACATACATATGGAATTTCTCTCCACACACACGTTCACACATGTCTACTTGCGCCTGGGCTAGATGTAGACATGTGTGTCTATGAATCGTGTCTATGAATCGCAGCTGACGGACGTGTGTGCCCGTGTGTGCGCCACATGTCTCCCCCCGCGTGAGGGCGTCTCCTTTTTTATGAACAGGCGCGGTGCAGAAGGAGACGTATTTTTGCGGGAGCCGTGAACTGCTGATGCTTCTCCGAGACGCGCGTAGGAAGAAGTTGCTTCCGTCCTGTCCGACGAACTTCCAAACAGCACCACTGCAGGGAGACATGTCTCTGTGTGTGTGCGCGGAAGAGGCACTGCGGTGGGGACTTGGCAGATGGGCGACGGCGTGGAAGACGTTTCCAAAGAAGTGAAGCGCTCGAAATAAACGCGGAGGGGACGCACACGGGAAGGGAGATCGAAGAAGAAGGCAAAGACAGAAGAGCAGAGCAGAGAAGGGGAAACGCGGTGCGGCGCTCTGTGTTGGTGTGTTGGTGTATAGGCCGCGGCTGCACAGCAGAAGGGGGACGCACGCAGAAAAGGAGGCCCGAGAAGCAGATAGAAGAAGAGATACGGACAGAGAGACGGAAAGACAGAAAGGGACAACGGACGACAAGCCAGAAGAAGAAAGTGCCTACAGCATTATCATTAATATAGAGAGAGTCGGAAGTGCGGGCTCCGCTGGAGTCTGCATGCGTCTGTGGATGTGTGACGAAGCAGAAGAAGTGGACGAAGAAAAAGAAGAAGAAGAGAAAGCAGCGTCCCACGGAAGAGAGAAATGCCATACCTGGGGAAGCGAATGTAGTCCTGCAGCAGCGCGTGTGTCCCCACCGTCACAGCCGCCGTCCCGGCCTGTTGCAAGGCTCGCAGCAAAAAAAGGAAACCCGCCGACTTTTTGCATGCAGTTCTTGCTAGAAATGAACAAAACTAACGACGGAGTTTCACGCAGGCCGGTCTACAGCAAACAGGTACACATTTTTACGGAGAGATACACGTGTGCATGCGTGTGGACCGGGATCGTCATCTGTACACGTATGTATCTGCGTTCACACACAGACGCATACACACATACATATATATATATATGTAGACGTATATATATACGAGCACAGATACACACAGGTGTGCCGCCTACGTATTAGAATTTCCCTTACATACATACATACATATACATAAATCTGTCGATGTATGCGTAACAACTATATATACGCGTACAGAAGTACACAAGTGCTCCCCTTACACTTACGTCTATGTATCCCCATATACATACATATATATGAACATATGTGTACGTAGATGTGGGCGTGATAGACACATATGTACATATATATATAAACATACATATCTATACGCGTATGCAAGAGTGTTGTTCAAGTGTATACAATTGCGTACCTGCGTACACATGTAGATCTATACATGCACGCATACAGCAGTATACAAGAGTACATACATGCGAGCGTGCGCCCCTTATATGCATCTCTGTACAGGAGTGCGTACGATAGGCATATATGGAGAGAGATACATATGTATGTATATGTATACGTATATATATGTATGTGTTTGTGGAGGCAGGCGCGTATACGTGTATGCGTCCCGCTTGTGTGCGGCGAATATATTTCTGGACGTGGCGGTTGTTGGGCGCATGAGTGGCCAGCGGAGAGGGAAGGCAGTGGACAAAGGAGACCAAGGGAGACGCAGCCAGCAGTCTGAAGTGAATAGATCGACAGGCCCCGCGGTCAGAGAGGCAAAGAGACCCTGCGCCGGCAAACAAACGGAGCCGGATCTGCAGAAAGACAGAGGGAAAGTGGGAAAAGACGGAAAACAACGGGAAAGCGGGAGGGGACGAGACGAGAAACAGCAGGAGACACAAAGGGGGGGGAAGAGAAGGAGGAAGAGAGACGGAGACGGAGACGGGCGGGGAGACAGGGCGGGAGACAGCGAGAGAATGGCAGAGGGAGACGGAGACGGGCGGGGAGACAGGGCGGGAGACAGCGAGAGAATGGCAGAGGGAGACGGAGACAGGGGGAGGACGAAAAGAGAGAGAGGAACCCCCCAGGCGCTCGAGAACGTCGAAGGCCCAGAGACAGGCAGAGCGCGCGCAGGGAAGAGGGGGGCGGGACAGAGGCGCGCCGGTGGAGGTGGGGGAAGCGAAATTGGCAGGAAGTGCTGCAGGATGAGCAGGGAGAGGGACAGAGGGGGAGTGATATAATGACGGCTGCAGAAACTTCCCGGCCCAGCGGGACGGCAGAACTGCCCCGACGAGTAGCGGCCCCGGGGGGGGGAGAGAAGGCTGCAGCAAGGAAAAGGAACGCTCCCCGCAGAAGGAAAGTGAGCGCGGCTCTACAGCGTCACAAAGAAGGAATACAACGAAACGCGGTGGAGACGCTGCGGCCCGGGCTCGACTGCGGGGGGGCCACCGAGGGGCAGCGGGCGACGGCTACAAAAGACCCTGGCGACCGGATGGGCGTCGCGTCTCCTGCGCTGCTCGCGACTGAAGCGGCAAGGCAACAGCAGTACATATTTGCAGACGGCGTCTCGTCTCCCCTGGGTTGATTCGCCAGGTCTTCTAAACGAGAGTCGGGCAAGCGCGACTTCGTGAAGCACCCAGATACAAGTTCACTTCCACCCCCCAGATGCATGCAGGAGCGCCTCAGCAGAAGAAAGAATCGACAATAGAAAGGGTCAACAAGCAAGATGACGAAGGAGAAAGAGAAAAAGAAGAGGAGGAACAGGACCGAAGAAGTCTGGGCGTCTGTACACGTTCTTGCTGCCGTCTGCGTCGCGTCCAGGGAGAGAAGAGTCTTCACAAGGCGCGCGGTGACTCGTCGCTACCACAGCGGATACACACATGCAACACAAAAAATATCCATATGTTAGACGTCACCTACGCATACCTATACTAGAGAGAGCACCCAGATATATATATATATATATATATATGTGTAGACAAGTAGATGGAGAGATAGGCCAACGTTCTTACGTTAATATGTTGGATGGTCAATTCTTTGTCGCAGGCGTCCCGTGTGAGAAGAAGCACGCGGAGGCCCAGCGGCTGCAGAAAACGCTGCAGGCTGCGAAAGGCGATGAAAGTGCACAAGCAACGGCAGCAGCAGTCTCTCCATAACAGCAGCATTAGCCGGAAGTGCACCAGTAGGCAACAGTCCAGCAGCAGCAAAAGGAGGAACAGAAGCAGCAGGACCAGCAGCAGCAGCACAGGCAGCAGCAGCAGCGGTAGAAGCAGCACACCAGCAGCGGCAGAAGCAGCCCAGCAGCAGCGGCAGAAGCAGCCCAGCAGCAGAAGCAGCAGGCAGCACAGCAGCAACAGTGGCAGACACAGCAGCACCCGCATTCGCAGAAACAGCAGGAACAACAGCAGGCAGCAGAGCAGCAGCAGGCAGTGGCAGCTGGCAGAGGAACCGCAGGCGGTATAGAGAGCAACAGCGGAGACCGGAGTCGCACGCCGATCGCAGCGCGCGGGAAGAGCAGCGGTACGTGTCGCTAACGCAGCAGCAATGAAGCAGTCGCGCCGCTGAGCAGATGTAGGGCGGCAGGTGGAGCAGCAGCCGGTGGGGAGCAGCAGAAAAACCTCAGGTGAACGCAAGCAGGGGGAGCAGCAGGCGCAGCAGCAACCGAGAGCAAGTGCCACTGCAGCAAGTGGCCAGCAACAGGAAATGCGCGGCAACGACGGCAACAACACCAACAACAACAAGAATCCTGCAGCGCGCAGGCTTGGCAAGGAGGGACATCTCCTACAAGTGCGGGTTAAGGGCTGCAAACCTGCCTACGTACCGTCCACACACGGACCAGCGCAGAACTTCGCTCCCTCCCCCCCCCCTTGCTCCCTCTCTCCTTTTCCTTCCTCTTTATCCACGTGTCTCCCTTTCTCTCCCTGTCTCCCCTTCTCCTCCGGTCTCCGTCTCCCTGCCCCTCTTTCTCTTCCTGTCTCTCTCCCCCTCCCTGTCTCCTTCCCCCTCCCTGTCTCCTTCCCCCTCCATGTCTCTCCTTCACTCCCTGTCTCCGTCTCCCTTCCTGCCCCTCTTTCTCTCCCTGTCTCCCTCCCTCTCCCTTTCTATCCCTCTCTTTGTTGCCCGGTGTCTCTCTGTTTTGATGTCTGTCATTGTTTGCCTTCCTCTCTGTCCTTCCGTCGTCCTCCTCGGCGCCCAATTTCTCTCTTGGCCTCCTCTCTTCCTTCCTTTCCATCTGTCTCTGTCTCTCTGTGTTCCTGTCTCCCTTCGTTTTTCCCTCTGTCTCCCGCCTGGAATCTCTCATTTGTCTCCTGTCTCCTTCCTCTTTATAAATGTGTCTCTACTGTCTCTCTTCCTCCTTCCCCGTCTCCCCGTCTCCCCTCACTTTCCGTCTCTCTCCTTCTTCATCGCTCCTTCTTCTTGTTCTTTTTCTCTTCCTCTGTCTCTCTCTCGTAGGTATGCATAGTAGACACGCCTGCATGTAGAACTTCCCTACTGTATATACACATTGCCTTATATGTACATATCTACACGCATATATAAACAGGTATATAGACGCACCCGCAGGAAAAAAATGTAGGAGGCTCAACGACAATAAGGTGCCCATTTCTTCCTACACTTGTTTCTATCCATCCATACATAAGTGCATATATACGTATGTATGTAGATGAGGAAGCGTATGCATGTCTGTGGACTTCTACTACGCATGAGTCGTCGACACGCGGTTTCGCGGCTGCCTGAACCAACTTGATCGAAGCTTCCTCACCAAGAATACACAAGTCTGTACGCTTACTTCGAGAACTATTTAATCAAGTTTCTCTCTCTTCCCCTAGTGTACAGATAATACTACACATATATATACATATATGTATATATATGTATATATGTGTACATGTGTGTACCCTGCTGTCGCCCCTGTGCGTGTGTGTGTGTGTGTGTGTGCATTTGTACACGTAAGACACGTTCGATATACATACAAATCTCTGGCGAGAAAGGCTCGCGTTGACAGTCTGGCAACGACGCACAGTACAGTAGACATATATACGTATATATATATATATAGGGGGAGAGACAGAGAGAAGAAGAGAGACAGAAAAAGAGAAAAAAGAACAAGATACAGACAGACAGACGGACACATACACATGTATATATATAGATATATGTACACAGACACAGATACACACACAGAGAGACACACACAAACACAGAAAGTGACGTACAGGGAGGTACATACATGGGCGCATACAGGGACGATATGCATAGGTGTATGAAGGCTGCGGGTTACCCAAAGAAGTAGGCACACACACATGAGTATATATGCATATCGACGACGTACAGCTTGGGAAGCTGACTCTCGTTGTCGAATACTTGTATAGTATGGCGTTGCACGCACACACACACACACACACGCTGGGAATACTACCTAAACTCGAAGGAAAGTCAGGCAAATGTACGTTCTTTTTTTCTGCAACTCAGCCGCGTCTGGAGCTGCGAGAGTGAAGCAGCAAGTCAGGGGTAGAGGAGAGAGCAGAAAAGGGGAAGCCGACTTCGCCATTCGGGCCCCTAAAACAAGAAAGTGAAGAAGAAGCTATATCTACCTATTCGGACAAAAAAGATGGCAAGGGTTTGAAAGACGTACTTCATGTGGTGCTGCTTCGCTAGCGCGCCCGTCGGAGCAAGGAGCGCTGCCTGGTGTCCTGCCGCAGCAGCCATGGCCAGCGCGGCAGCAGCCACCACCGTCTTCCCGCTGCCTACGTCTCCTGCAGAGGACGCAGCAGCGAAGAAGAGGAAGCGGGTAAGAAGAAGGTAGAGAGGGCAGGAAGGCGCAGGACGACGAAGCAAACCGAAGACAAAAAGTGGGTTTTGCGGGGATGTGGCTGGAGTGGCAGTGCCTGCCGCGCGAGCCGAAAACGGTGGGAAGTCGCGAGGTGCTGAAGAAAAGAAATGTCTGCAGACGCGTTTACTTCGGCAAAAAAAAGAGGAAGAGAAGAGACGAAAGATCGTCTAACGGTAGCGGAAGAGAGACAGAGAGAGAGGGACGTTCACATATGCACACGTGCACGCCTACGCAAAAGTGAGGATATTTGGTAGAGCGGGAGAGACTGGAAAAGACAGGAAGAGAGAGGAGGACATGGGGAGATGCAGAGGAGAGGATGCGGAGAAGAAGAGAAAAAGAAGAGGAAAAGGAAGGCGAGGAAAGGGTAGAGTACGGAGGGAGGGGGGAAACGACCGCAGACGGACAGTCAGGAAGAAGAGAAGCAGCAGCACAAGAGGATGTCAAGGCGCACGCACACGGCGGACAGGAAGACGACGAGGACGACGAGGTGAGACGAAGGCGAAGAAGAAGAAGAGCAGCAAACAGGCCAGGAAAAACATGTAAAAGAACCGTAGAGGAAAAAACGAGAAAGAAGGAGGACAGGAAAAGGGGACGACGAAAGGGACGATGAAGGGGACGATGAAGGGGACGACGAAGGGGACGACGAAGGGGACGACGAAGGAGAGGAAGATAAAGAGATGCAGGAAACGCAGCAAGAAAGAGAAGAAAGACTGTGGCAGTGCTGCATCAGAGGGCGAAGACAGAGTCAAGAAGGCGCCGGGTGGGGGGCAGAAGGCGATGCCAAGTAGACGACCAGGACGACGCAGAGGAGGACGGAAATCGAAGAAAGGCAGTGCGGATGGAGGAGAAGAGAAGGAGAGTACACAAAGCGCGCGAGAGAGAGACCGAAGAAGAGACGCAGAGGTCGACTGAAGCAGTTAGACGGCTTCTGTTATGGCCACTTGGCTCTCTGCCAGCTCTCCTGGCCTTCCTTTGCTTTTATATATATACGTATGTGTACGTGTATATATCTCACTGCAGAAACAGTACCCTCCGCCAGTTCTCCTTGTGTTTGTTTACTACACAATATCTCTATCTATCTATGTGTCTGTCTCTGTGCCTATGCAGCTATATATATATATATATATGTGTTTACTATTCAATATCTCTATCTATCTACGTGCCTGTCTATCCATGTATATATATATATATATATACGTGTCTCACTCCAGAGCCCGTGTGTTCTGCCGTTTCTCCTTGTCTCTGGAGGAAGATAAGTATATATGTATATATCATATACAATGTATACATATATGTGTACGTATGTGTATCTATCGCAGTGCAGAACCAGTTGGGTCTGTCAGTTCTCCTTGTCTTCGTTTGCTACCCACTACATACATATATATATACATATATATATATATATGTGTATTTGTATGTACCTCACTGCGGAGGCAGACGCTTCTACTAGTATTCTTTGTCCTTGTTTATTATCCACCATATGTATGTGTTACTTCCTAAACCAACGAGAGTGAGCTGCTGTTTTCTTGTTGTCGATCGCGTTGCTGCGCCCTTCTTTTGAGCGACGCTTTCTGCTGAACAAACATTTCCTTCACTTGTGCGTGTTCTACTGCTCCTGAACAGAGTTTTCTACAATTTTTGACTATCTACGACTTTGCTGCTCTCGTCCGTCTTCTTCTTCCTCTCCTCCGTCTCTTCCTCTCCTTAATTCTCGGTAATCTGCGATCTCATTGCTGTCCACCGTTGTCTCCTTCTCTACCTCCTTCTCGTCCTCTTCGTCTTCTTCCCTTCTTCGTTCCCTTCCACCGGGTGCGTCTGTCTTGCCCCACGCAGAAAGTCGTCCCCCAGCGTCGCCACTGCTACTGCTGCTGGTGCCGCTGCTGCTGTTGCCGCTGCTGCTGTTGCTGCTGTTGCTATTGCTGCTGCTGCTATTGCTGCTGCTGGGGATCGCCTTGCGCATGTCGTAGACGTACTTGCGACAGGCGAAGGCGGGCACGTACAAATTTCTGTATTATTTTAGACGCGCGCGTTATCCTTTTGGTGTGGCTGCTTCTCCCTACCGCTGCTGTCGCATCCTGCCCCTCGACGTGTCATTACCTTCTACAACGATCAGGAGGAAGCTGGCCATGCCTGCTGCTGCTGCTGTACGGCTGCAGTGCGTCTCGGTGTAAATGCTTGAACACAGCAGTAGCTCCACAAAAAGTCACCTTCACTAAGTAGTATTCATATTCATGTGTGGGTGTGTGTGTGTGTGCGTGTGTGTGTGGAGGCGTATCTGTAGATTTATATTTATGAAGGCACCTGCCACAGAAAGTTCCTGCAGCCGCCTGCATGCGAGATTCTTCTCCTCTTCTTGCTGCGGCATCTGTGCATAACCCACATATATGCGCTGTTCCTGGCAGTCCGTCTGTGTGTATGTGTGTGTGACAATCTCCTCTGCCCTCATTTTGCTTCCTCTAGTTCATTCGTGTGGACTGCTGCTTGCGTCACGCAGCAGTTGTTTCTTTTTCTGTCTTTCTTCCGGCCCTCTGCATGCATCCCGCCTCGCTTATCGTAGACACCTCACAAAATGGAGACCGAGACATACACGTCTTCACACATGCGTGTCTAGTACGCGTCTACCTGTATGTGCATACGTATGCATGCGTGTACACACAGGTGTACATACATACATATACATGTATATATCTATATAGGTGCACATATATACACATATATATGTACGGATATCGAAGCGGGGAGAAGGCAACAGAGAAGGGGGCGCGTCAGGTGTCCAATCAAAAGTAGGCAGCGCTAGCCAAGGCAGCAGCAGAAAGGAAAACACAGCGGGCCGGCAGCAGCGAGAGAAGCGCAAAAGCAGCAGTCGCAGCTGCGCAATCCCCTGCCGCCTTTCCCCATCCGCGCGTCCATATATGCACACTCGTATGATGGACGTCTACGTGTACATACATATACGCATATATATATATATGCACATAGGCAAGGAGGAAGTAAAGACATGTCTACGTAGACTATTCTTTAAGAACAGCATTTCTGAAGGAAGAGTTGCACACCCGTGTTCCTGGGCGCAGTGGCAGGAGGTGCCAGTGCCTGTCGCTGTATAGACACGCATATATGCCGGCTGCGGAGGGTTCGAAGGTGGGCGTATTTCTGCGCGCACGTCGTGAAAGAGGGGCCAGCGAGATAAAAAGAAGGAGAGGAAAACGCACACACACAGAAAGAGAGAGTGCCACAAGAGGGCAGAAGAGCGGAAAAGAGACGGAGAGACAGAAAGCAAGAAAAAGTGAGTCTCCTGGAGAAAGAGAGCAGGAAAGCGAAAGCGGAAGAGAAGAGGAGAATATACATATAAATGTATGTCGTGGACAGATAGACACATATGTGCGCAGAGAGACGAGGAGACGAAAAGTCAGTGAACAAGAGACACAGAGACAGAAAAAGACGGAAAAGAGAAGGACGACTATATATACGTGTATGTGTGCATGTCGTGGACAGATCCATATGTATATCTATGTATGGAGAGATATAGATAGAGAAGAAGTCAGCGGACAAGAGACAGAGGCAGAGGAGAAGAAGAAAGGCAAAGGACGACAGAAAAAGAGGAAGACGACTACATGTGTATGTGTGTGTATGCCGTGGACAGATAGATATGTATATGTATATATACGTTTAGAGCGAAAGAGACGAAAAGCCAGTGGACAAGAGACAAAAGACGGAAGAGGAAGGGAGGGAAACTGGAAGAAGAAGAAAAAGAGGAGGAGGAGAAGACATGCATATATGGGCGTGACGTGAACAGATATATATATGTATATATATCTATGTGACCATATAGACGTAGACAGAGAAGCAAGACGATGTGTGAATTTGAGAGTATAGACATGTGTAGTAGAAGAGGGAACATAGGACTGACCCTGCAGCAGCCGTCGCATTGGCCGCGGGGCCTCCATATCGCGTCGAATTTCCTCGATGGCCTGCAACGAGCAGAAATCAGCAACAAGACGTTGTGCACACCAGCAAGTCTTCAGAAAAGTGTATATATACAGAGAGAGAGAGACAGGGATGCACGCGCTACTACCTTTGTCTCTTGCGCAGGCATCTATATTATACGTGTATGCCTATAAATCTTATATATACATATATATACACAGAAAGATAGGCACTAGGATATGCACAAGTATGTAGATGAATATATGTGCAGTGGCCACAAATAGGTCACCCACACACACGTGTGTGTGTACTGCAGCACAGATGCTGCGTACTCCTCCGTCCCTCGTGTGTCTCAGGCAGACGCAGGCAGAGAGGCGTATTTGCTGCCACGTGTCCACCTACTGACGTTCCGGCGGGCAACTCGTGCTGTTTAACCGACAGAAAAAGAGCTACCAGCAGCCAGCCAGAGCTTCGTAGCTTCTGGTAGAACTTCTGCGTGTCTTTTGTGTACACAACCGCGCTGCTGCGGAGGAGGACCTCCAGATGCTGCTGAACATGAAGGGGAAACCAGAGAAGTTCTCTTTTTTCGGGAATGCTGCGTGGGTCTCTAACTATCTGGCAATGTGCTAATAAAGGGAGGAAAGGGAGGTCCTCCTTCTTCAACGAAACTGCATTTGTCTCTGAATTACTTGACGTCCTCGAGCTTCTCTCGGTGCCGCCACACGGTCAACGTGCCACACGCGCCGCAACACGCGTTCACATAAACGGCACTATACATACAAATACACATATACTACACGTATATACAAATAAATATATATATATATATATATACGTTTCTGTATGTGCACCGCCACTACGCATATACACACACAGAAATGGATGTGTATACAAATCTATGCATACACGTATACATTTGTGTACGCACATCGGCTCTATATGCATACGTACACCTATATGTAGATGTATGCACAAACACATATATATCTATATATTTTCGTATTTACGTTGACCACAAAAGTATAAATATCAACAACCGAGTACACGCACAGCCACATGCAACTACATATATATATTTTCTCACATGCATATTTCAATACATCGACTTATGTAAGATATATATATATATTTCCTAATATATTTTGAAATATTTATGTATATGTATACTGGTATATATTCTAACAATAGATATATAGGCTGATATATTTATATTTATACATCATTGTATACAATTAGCTACATGTACATATATATATATGTAACCGTGAATGGTATATTCAAATACATATATATATATATACACGTGCGTATAGGCATCCGTGTGTTTACAGATGTATATATATATATATATATAGAGAGAGAGAGAGAGCGAGAGACATGCAGATATATAGAGAAACGTATGTATAGATATATATGTATAACAGCAGAGGAATGACGCTGGTGCGAGTCGCTACAAGAAATTGAGAAAGAACGACCGTTCGATTGTGTGGCAGCGGTTGGTCACAGCAAAACCCACGAAGTCGACACGGCAACGAAGTATGCAACAAATTCTTCACATAAATATCAAGAGCGGACTTCTGCTGTTCTTCTTTTTTCTGTCTCTCTACGTCTGTTGAAGTGTATACATGTGTATCCATCCATCTACACATATATATAGATGGATATACGCATGAAGAGAGACAGGTCGATACAGAGAGACTGGCCGCCCCCCGCCCGCATATGTGTGCACACGAATACGCCAATGTATACATACGTGAATGCACAGATATGTGTGAGGAGAGAAAGGTCCACATACAGGGACTATCTGTCTTTCTGTGTATACGTATATATACACGCTTCCGTACACACACAGACATACATATATGTGTATATTTGAGGAGAGCAGGGTCCACATGGAGAGACTGTCTGTCTGCCCTTTTATGTGTACGTCCATGTGTATGTCCATAGACAGACACATACATACATATATTTATACGAAGAGAGGACAGTCCATATATAGAGACTCTCTGTCTGCCTGTATATGTATATATACATATATACGCCTACATTCCCACATACATATATACATTCATACATGCATACACACATACATACACACATACATGCATTCATACATACATACATACATACACAAATACACACATACATATAATACACAAATACATACATATAATACACACATACGTACATATACATACATACATACATACATACATACATTCGTCCATACATACCCACATACATACGTACACACATACATACATGCATACATCCATACATACACAAATACATATATACATATAATACACACATACGTACATATAATACACACATACGTACACATACATACATACATATACGTTCATATATACTTATATACATATACACACGTACATACAAAGAAGCACATATGTATATGTATGTGTACGAGGAGAAGAAAGTCGATGTAGAGAATCCCTCCGACGTGTGCGAAATGGCTGCAGGAGAAGAAAAGTACGCGAGAGAAGAAGAGAGAAGGTGGCCGTCTTTCAGTTTTCACGTCGGCTTCGCTAAACTTCTGCCCTATTCTGACCGGCTTCTCTTCGTGCACGTCTTCCACTTATGGGAGACGCAGACATGCAAATGTCTGCACATTTCTTCATTTCCCGTGACGTGCTCCCCTGGCCTCTCTTTTCGTGTCGACTCCCCGTTCTTCGCCTTCTCTGCTTTCCCTGTATTCATCTACTTACTTCTGCATCTATCTATTTATATGTACACACATGTAAATGTGTATTCATTTCTGCGTATTGACTCTGTGTCTCTTCCTACACATATACATATATCTATATTTACGGTTCCATACCTATAAAGAGATAGATACATATATGGTATGATGTATCACTCTCTCTATATATCTATACTTTCCAATCAATTATATACCTGTACCTGGATATACATACGTAGATAGATAGACAGATGCAGATATAGATATAGATATTTACATAGCTATATATATATCCCTACTACGCCTATATATATGTATACATATAATATGTGTAGGTAGATATATCTCGTTCTCTATATATATACCTATACTTATCTATCAGTTACACACCTACACCTACATATCCATATACATAGTCATCCATCTATGTGTATATCCGTATTTATACACCCACTACATACCTACACCTATATACGTACATATATACGCATATTTGTATACTGCAGCGAGCCAACACCGCGTGTCTATCCGCAGGGCGCCTCGTCGCAGCAGCACGTCGCATGGAGGAAATGACATAACAGAGGAGGACACACCTTTCTTCTCCCTTCTGCGAGGGCCCGCGGCAATAACTGGGACACACGTTTCGTCTCTTGCAATCTCTCAATCTCTGCTGCTTTGTAGCGTTGTGCGGCTGGTGGGCAGGAAGCTGCGAAGGGGACGCGTCTGCGCGGGGACGCACCTGCTGCTGCGACGGCGTTAGCGCAAACGGCAGCGCCGCTTCAAAAATTTGCAACGCAGACCCGCAGCCTCGGCTGGAACACCCGTAGAACTCCCCTTCCATCTGCAGGCGGCAGTCGCACGCAAATACTACTTCCTATACAACTGCTGCAACGTATGCACATATCTACGTACATATATATACAAATGGAGATTAAACAAAGAGAGAGATATACAAGCGCACGCATGCCTATGTGGAGAATGAAGAGAAGGAGAGATACAGACATTGACGTATATACATGTGTGGAGAATACGAAAGAGAGATACAGAGAGAGAATACATATATATATGTGAGTGTACATATGGAGAACTAAAAGAAAGATACACATACATATACATATAAAGAATAGAGAGAATATATATATATATATATATATATATGTGTGTACATATGGAGAGCTAAAAGAAAGATACACATACATATACATATAAAGAATAGAGAGAATATATATATATGTGTGTACATATGAAGAACTAAAAGAAAGATACACATTCATATACATATGAATAATATAGAGAGATATATGTACAATCCACATATATATACATATGTATGGAGAAGAGACAGAGAGGCACGCGTATCTGGCTACATATACATGAAGAATAAATCTATCTATCTATCTAATATATATATACATTTATATATATATAGCCCACACGCGTGCTGGCGCGCATATATGTGAACTCATGTGGTACAGTCGCTCGCGTGTCTCTGCAGCAGTTCGGAGGACCCCACACCTGCCCGGCTGCATGCGGGAAGAATTTCTCTCATACAACAGGGCGTGGAGAAGTTTGAACCTCCTCGCGTACTCTTCTGTTGGTTTACATCAACTAGGCAGCATTAAAGAGCCTCGGAATCGCCTCCTCGCATATACACATATATGTATGTGGTTCACATCTACGTAGATGTAAAGTAGCCAGGTACATCAGTAGGGCCACTTGTGGATACGTGTAATACGTGTGTGTGTAGAGCGATGTGTAAAAATATAAATATATGCGTGTATGGAGGAAGAAGTTGGCGCATGCAGCTACTGGCGTGAGAAACCGGGACATGCCGACGACATTCTTGCTGTTAGACTCTCTGTCGCCCCGGTTGTGGATACAAACGAAGTCAACACCTCCACGTGGACCTATATATTATCAATACGGCGATACAAATAAATAAATCTAACGGAGATCTATGTATATATATAAATGTGTGGATACACATATATATGTATATGTATATGTATAGATAGACAGATATATATGTGCTTATACATTTACGTATATATTTTCACGTATATATATAAAAGAGGATACATACGCGGTGTGGGATTGGAAGTTCACGTTTCAGCCGTTTCCGCAGAGTAGCTGTTCACTTTCTCTTCCGCCTTCTGAATTTGAATGTACATATATATATATATATATAGCACCGTCGTGGGCGTAGTGAATGTCTGACCATCAGTACGTATATTTAAACATGCAGATACACATATATTCGTGTATACATATAAATATATATATGTATTTGTTTGCCTATGACTAATTGTATCCGCAGACGTGAACAGCCTTCGTTTGTACCGCAGTACTCATGTATATATATAAACATGTGTATATAAATATATGTGTGTATATATATACACAGTGTGTGTAATATAATCACATACGCTTGTACTGCTCCATTTCATATGTGCAGACATATAAATGTTCCTGCCTATACATATGTATATACAAGTTTGTATCTACGTATCTATGTATTTATATGTATATACATATATGTATATATATTTCTAGCGCATTTCCTATTTATATATATTTATATAACGTATGTTATATAATTACATGTGTTTCTACTGCTCCACTTATATATACATATATGTAGTTGTACCTGTCTATACATATATATATACATATGGAGGGGTATGTAGACTTATATACCTCTCTCTTGCGCAGCTGCTTGCCGAGTTGGAGCCAAAGCATATAGGAGTAGAAGAGTCGTTTTTTTGCTGCGTGGACCGCTGCCAACGAGAAGGGGAAGTGCAGAGCGCGCAGCGCAGCGTCTAGATCTGCATACAGCAGCAGCAACATCAGCAGCATGACCGCAGCAGCAGCAACGAAGGCAGCATGCGGCACTTCGTGTACATCCCTGGTACAGCAACGCATGCAACAACAGCAGGAGAATTGCCAGCAGCAGCAGAAGGCTCACTTGCAGCAGCAGCAGTAGCAGTGGAAGCAGCAGCAGTATCATTGGGAGCACCAGCTGTAACAGCAGTAACATTCGCAGCAGCAGCAGCAGGAGCATTGGCATCAGCAGCAGAAGCGCTGGCAGCAGCAGCAGCAGGCGGCGCGCTGCGAGCAGCACAGCAGCGCGATGGAGGCACCTCACAGCAGCAACTTGAGCCGGCACCGACTTGCAGCAGCGGCACTCAGGCGAAGAAAGAAAGAGAGATGTGCAGCAACGTGCGTGCGGGGAGCAACAAAAGCAGCAGCGACGCGCGAGAGCCTTCCAACAGCACCACCTCCGGTATACCGGCACCTCCTACTACACAGCTAATCGTATTACGTCCCGCTCCATATATACACATATATATGCGTATATATATATAGAGAGAGAGAGACAGACAGACAGACAGACAGACAGATATATATATATACATGTATGGGGAGACGGAGACAGATATATGCACATACATGCATACATATATATATATATATATATGTAGATAGATAGATAAATATGTATATGTATATCCATATTTGTGTTGAGATAGAGACAGGTAGACTTGTGGACAGAGAGAGAAATAACGCAAGGAAGATGTAGATACATATGCAGGGAGAGAGGTGCACAGAGAATTCTGTTCTCTGCGAGTAAATCTTCTGCGATGCAGCTCCAGCGTCTCTATCTCCTACTGCATCACGCAGAAGCATATACAGACAAACTAAGAGATACATATATATATGCACATATACGCACGAATATATATATATATACATAGAGAGAAAGATAGAGATATTTGGCGAGGACGGAGAGAAATACAAAGACTTGTAGTATGGGGTGAAGCACGTATTTATATTGACGCATGCGTTTCTTTCTTTCGTACCTCCAAGAGCTCGTTTTCGCCGAAGTGCATGTGGGAGGACATCTACCACCCGCCCTTCTGAGAGCAGTGCAGCAATACCTGCGCGCAGCAACTTGGACGGCACGCCGGCGACTGCAGCGTATGCTGCGAGAAACTGCGGCGTCGCTGCTCTGTCCGGTGTTCCTGTTGCTTCTCCTGCGGCTGGAGCTGTTGCAGGAAGTGGTGCTGGTGCTGCTGTCACGGTGGGTGTTAGGCATGATGCAGCGGCGGGAGAGACAGCAGCAGCAGCAGGCGCGGCAGCAGCAGGCGCACCAGCAGCAGGGGGGCAGAGAGCGGCAGAAAGAGGAGCAGCGAGAGAAGAGGCTGGGCGAAGACGACCGCGAGCAGGGGCGGCAGGCCGATCAAAAGCAGCAGCAGCAGCAAAGGGAAGTCCAGGAGGTGCTGCTGCTGCTGCAGGGAAACCATCCGTGTCGGGCGGAGCAGCAGCAACAACAGCACACACAGGACCAGAGGAAGAAGAAGTGGCAAGATGCGTCGCGGCGTCAAGAGCCGTAGACGTAAAAGCGGGAGCCACAGAAGCAGCACCATCAGCAGCAGCGCCAGCAGCAGCAGCGCAAGCAGTACTGGCACCGTCAGCAGCAGCGCCAGCAGCAGCAAGGCCAGCAGCACTAGCACCACCAGCAGCAGCGCCAGTAGCACTAGGGTCGTCAGCAGCAGGAGCAGCAGGAAAAGAGGAAACGGACGACGACGCAAGGGCAGGAGCCGGAGGCGCAGCAGCAGCAGAAGAAGAGCGAGGAGATGAGGACACGGAGAGAGAAGGCAGCAGCGGCAGCAGAGAGGGAGCCCGAGCAGACGTGAAGGAGGGCGGAGTCGCCGCGGGAACGGAAGAAGGAGGAGATGGGAAGAACGCAGAGGAAGAGAGAAATGCCTTCTTCGAAGCCGCGAGAATTTCCACCTTCGGGTTGACCATTTTGAATGCGGCAGGAGAGCCAGGGCGACGGCCAGAAGTCCGCTGCGCCTGCGCAGGGCAGCAACAGAGGAAGAGGGGAAGAAAAGCAGTTCTTCTGTTGACACTTCTGTGTGTTCCTCTGCATACCCCTGCAGAAAAAGACCTCTTCTTCTTTCTGCTGCTTTTCCTCTATATGCATGCAAATCTACACAGTCAAAAATGACCGTCCTTCCCTCCTCGGTGTGTACGTTGGAGCCCATATCTGCAGAGCCACAGACGATGCATGCGGGCACAGATATATTGATATTCACACACGTGCAAAGCGCATGCATGCGCCAGCAAGTACGAGACATTTTGACCAGACACAGGCAGGTTGAACAATTATCAGCGACGAGACAGACACGTTTATATTTTCAGCCCTCTGCGGGCAATATACTTGAACACATGCAAACATATCAATATATATATACATGGACATGCGTGCATACGTTGGTACGTTGTACAGATTCAAGCGTGACTACCACGAAGAGACACGTGTTTTCCGTAGTGTAAACCATCTACGGGCAATATACTCTATCAGAGCAAAACAGACATACATAAATGAATATATATATATATGGGAATGGTCTTGTACATGGAAGATATATACATATATATATATATATATGTATGTGGGGGTGTCTTTGCAAAGGATACATATATATATACATACGAATACATATGGGTGTACACGTACACGTTATACAGGTTCAAGAGTAACAACCAGGGAAAAGGAGAGACGTTTTTTTCATAATAGGGTGAAGATAGCTATAGTACAGTATATGTACGTATATATATGTATATGTATACATATACGCATATATATATATATATGTAAACGTTTATGCGTACCTATCTATCTATGTATATATGTATGTATATGTAAACGTCTATGCGTACCTATCTATCCATCTATATATATATGTATGTACATGTAAGCGTCTATGTGTACCTACCTATCTACATATATATATATATAAACGTCTATGCAAACCTCTGTATATGTATGTGTATCAAAAATACGCGTCTACGCAACAGACACACACATACGCGCAAATATATATATATATATATATGTGCAAAATCGTGTAGTAAGGAGCGTAGGTGTTTGTTGACGTGCTTGAGAAGAGTAATTACCTTCCCAACAAGACAGACAACGCAGTTTTTTTTTATTTTGAGAAGTTGAACAAACTGGTCGAACCACGTAACGCGGACGACCTGACCTTCCCCGTTGCTGCCTTCTCCTTCTTCTGTACCGAAACTCCCCAGCTCGTGCGCCTCCTCTTCCTGTGTCTGTCCTTCAGCCTGCTGCTGCTCCTGCTGCCGCTCGCACTGCTGCAGGCACCTCTGCTGCGGCTGCTCTTTGTGCTGCTGCTGCTGGTAGAGCGGACGGAGTGTGCGTATGGTTGCGGTCGACAACATGGCACACCGACGTCCCCCGCGTGAAACCCCCCGCAGGCGGCAGTGGCCAATCTGCAGCAGAGCAGCAGCAGCAGCAGTAGCAGCAGAGACGTGATTACCTTTCCAGTTCCTGCCCGCCTCTGCCCACGCAGAGACAGAGAGAGAGACACACACGAGTGAACGTAATGTACCCACATCCACGTGCGGTAGACAGAAGCCGCAGGGGGGCCCCGGGGATAAGAAGCCAGACACGTGCTGCTGCTGCTGCTGTCGCTGCAGGAAAGGACGCAGCTGCTGCTTCTGCTGCTTCCTGCCTCTACAGAAGAAAGACGGCTGCACAGATGCGTACTCACTCGCACTGTACACGTGGGTCCTGGCCATAAAACGCGTTTACCCCCATAGCAGCTATACGCGAGGCCGCGCAGAGTGGCACAGAGAGAGAAGAGACGGACAGAAAGACAGCAGGGAGACGGGGACAGAAAGGGGCAGGGAGGGAGACAGGGCGACAGTGCAGGAGAGACAGCGAGACGGGAAGGGAAAGACACAGAGACAGACAGAAATGGGCAGTGAAGGACCCCCACATATGGGGGGACAGAGAGACGAAGGCAGAGAGCACCACCCCACACAGAGAGAGAGGGAGGGGAATACAGAAGCCAAGAGACGGCGAGAGAAAGGTGCATGCGCAGAGGAGAACGCTTGAAGTACTGACAAGCGTATCTCTGCCTACAAACTACCCAAAGCACTCACTTCACCCACCCACGTAGAGAGTGACGGAGAAAGACAAAGGACGAAACTACTGGTCCAACATGCAAAATATATATGTGTGCATGTAGAAAGACAGAGAGACAGACAGAGAGACAGAAATAGAGACGCATAGAGAACGAATACCTCTACTACGTTTATATATATGGTATACTAAGCAGATACACATTTGTAGAGAGATACGCACATGACAAGCTCCTCTAGGAAACTGTTGCTGTTGTGGGGAGAAAGTCTTTAGAAGACCATTTCCGCACGTCTGCATGTTGCCATGGCCATGCGTGGTGGAACAGAAAATGGAGCCGCTTTTCCCCTGCGTCAACTTCTGCCGCCCTGGCGCGCGTCGCTTTAAGCGTACACTTCTTCAACATATATACTTGCGTACAAGTTACACAAGGACGAGACAACGTGTTCGCGCCATATCTCTGGGAAGCGGGTCTCCCCTTGTTAACTTGACCCACCCATTCATATATGTATGCAGAGACACATATGTTTGTACACCTCTCTCTGTCTGTCTGATCTATCTATAATGTACGCAGATATATACAGGCCTACATATATATCTATGCAGAGACATATACATTTGTATGTCTGTGCCTCCCTCTGTACTATACCCACGTATATATACATATATATATTTATATCTACGTATATATAGATGCGTAGACGTACGCAAGGATACATATATATATATATATATTTGTACGTCTAGACCTCTCTATTTGACCTCCCTGTATGATGAATGTATACACCTGTATATATATGTGACAATGGGCACTTGTGTCTTCTTTGTAGAAGACGGTGAAGAAGTCGGAACGTTGTTACGCGTCTTGGGGCGCAGTAGTTGGAGTGTCTGTCTCTGCGTGCCTGTGCAGGCAGAGCGCGCCCAGACGCACTTCTCTGCTGCAGAGACTTTCTCTCCTCCTACGTCGAAGACGACAATATTGACGAATGACTCGGGAAGCCCTGCAGAAGACGCGGGGTTTAGCAGAGGGGGAAGGGGTGGTGATGTGGTGGTATTGGTGGTGGTCTTCTGCCGTACACACGCGACACCAAACGTGTGCCGCAGGCGTGCAGCCGTTCCACCAGCTGAACTGCATGCAGGCCAGCTGCTACACATGCTACAGGAATACCAAGACGGTTGACTAATTTTTCGAATTTTTCTTATATAAGTACTTCGTTCTTGCTTCCCTAAAAGTCAATCTGAGAAGAGTCATTTCCCCAAGTACTGCGAGGAAGTGTGTCCCTAGCAGACGCTTGACGCTCTCCCGGAGATTCTTACCTTTTCCACCGTCCCAACAAGCGCCACTAACCCCTTGGCGGACCAGCCTTTGCTGCTGGCTGCTTCTTTGGGTGATGCCGCTGCTATCGCTCTTGCAAGTCGCGCACTTGAGGCTGCTGCTTCTTCTCCCGCTGCAGCAGCAGCTGCTTCTCTAGTTCGGGAACAAGCAAGCAGCACGACGTCCTCTCGACCGCCTCCTGCTGCCTCTCTCGCACCTGGCTCTTTTGTTTGCGCCATTGCTGCTGCTGCTGCTCTGGCGCTGACGGCCGTTGTCTGTGCTGCTGGAAAAGACAGCTCTTGAAATGCTGCTCCCGCGTCTACCGCTTCGAAGATGCTTGGCGGTTCGGCAGGCCCGGCTGCTGCTGTTGTTGCTGCTGTCACCGACGCTGCTGCTGCGGGTGTTCCTCGTCTTGCTGCTGCTGCTCCGGTCATTCTCGCGGCGGTTGGTGCTGCTGGGATCGGAGCCTGCCGTGATGTGATGCCTGTTGCTCCTGCTGCTGGGGGGAGTTCTGCTGCAGCTGCTGCTGCTGTGGATGTTGGTGCTCCAGCAGGAAAAGCGCGTTGTCTTCCGGCTGCGTCTGCTGCCGCTGAGTTTGTCGCTGCCGCAGTTACCCCGTCTGCTGCAGGAGCAGACTGCTGCACAGGAATGTAGTCCAGCGGGAGAAACAGCAGCAAGTCAAGGCAAGAAAAAAGTCTTGCATGTTCTCGAAGTGCTTGCGACCGCACGTGCGATATTCCTCGTATTGCAGTCAGAGGCCGAGTCGCAAGAGAAATCAAACGAACCTCCTTCTTCTTCTCTCCTAATCCTCCTCCTGCGGCTGCTGCAGCTGCTGCGTCCGCTGCTGCGTCCGCTGCTGCAGCTGCTGCATCTGCTGCTGCATGTCCTGCTGCCGCCGCCCCCTCTGGTGCTACCGTGGCTCCACCTGCTGCTGCTGCTGTTGCACGATCCGCTGGTGCTGCTGCATCTCCTGGTGCTGCTGCATCTCCTGGTGCTGCTGCATCTCCTGGTGCTGCTGCATCTCCTGGTGCCGCTGCCGCTGCACCGGCTGCGGCTGCTGCCGCTCCATCTGCCGCTGCTGCTGTCGCTCCATCTGCTACTGCTGCTGTTGCACAATCCGCTGGTGCTGCTTCATCTCCTGGTGCCGCTGCCGCTCCACCGGCTGCGGCTCCACCTGATGTTGCTGCTGCCGCTCCACCTGCTGCTGCTGCCGCTCCATCTGCTGTTGTTGCTGCCGCGTCTCCTGCTGCTGCTGCTGCATCTCCTAGGGGGGGTCCAGCCCTTACTTTCGCTGACGTTCTTCTTGCTGTCAGGCCCCGTGTCAAAGGCTGTGCAGCTGCTGCGTCTCTTCGAGTCCCCGCTTCTTCCATTGCTGCTGTTGCTATTGCTACCGCTGCGGCTGCCTCTTCCGCAACGTCTCGTCTTAGCGTTCCTGCTGGCGGGGCTATCTCGGCAGCTTCCGCACTCGCACGTGGTGCTGCTGTTTTATCTCCGTGCGGAGTAAATTCTGCTGCTGCCGTATTAACGGCCGCTGCGAATAAGACGTCTCCCTCTGCTGCCGCTTCCTTTGAGACTGCTGCTGCCCTCTTGGCTCCCGCTGCTGCTCTCTTGACGCCAGCTGCGGATCTCTTGGCTACTCCTACTGCTCTCTTGGCTGCTGCTGCTGCCGCCCCACTCTTGGCTACTGCTGCTGCTGCTACTCTCTTGTGTACTGCTGCTGCTGTCGCCGCACCGGATACATGTTTCGGTTCAGCGTCGCGTGACGTCTCTGCTGCTGCTGCGCTTCTTTTTGCTGCTCTTCTTGACGCTGAATTTTCTTCACGTTCCTTTGACACTGCTGCTTCGGCTCGTCTGCGTGCTGCTGCGGTGTGTCTCCTCCCGAGTCTCCCTGCTGCTGCTGCTGCTCTTTCGACTGCTCCTGTTGCGCCGAGCACCCTGACTGCTGCCCGTTCCACTGCTGCTGCTGTTGCTGCTGCCATATTCGCACCGTCGCAGGACGCTCTTCTCGAACCTGCTGCTGTTGTAGAAGAGGGTGAAGAGGCGCGAGGGAAGCAAAACAGATGGTGCTTCACAACACCGAGTTTTCTATGCACATTTGATATGCCTGCTGCTGCAAACCCCGTGGTTAGTCCTGGTGTGGAGGCTTCGCGTGCTGCTGTTGCTATTGCCGTTGGCATGCAGCAGAGGGATGCGGCAGCCACGCGCGGCCTTCTGCTGCGCTGTCGCTGCTGCAGCCCTCCTGCCGCAGCTCGGCCTGTTGCAGACGAAAACGTAGCGCCAGTAGATGCAACAGCAACGGCGGCACACGCAGCAGGAACAGCCGCAGATGCAGCAGGAACAGCAGCAGACGTAGGAGCTGCAGGCACACCAGCAGCACTGGGAGAGGGAGAGGCAAAAACACCAGCAGCAGGTAGCACTGAGATAGAGGCAGCAGCTAAAGCCGCAAACGCTGCGTCTTGAGGCTCAGCAGCAGCAGCGAGAAGGGGCGCCCAGGCGGCAGCAACAACAGCGGCTGTTCGCAGAGACACACGAGCAGCGCCAGCAGCAGCTGTGGTTCCCTTGGCAGAGAGCGTGGTAGCAACAGCAGAGCGGGCTAGACTGTGTGAACCTTCGACAGCAGCAGCAGCACGAGCGCGTCCTGTAGGGCCACCAAATGCAGCAGAGGGTGAGACAGGAGCTGGAGCAGCAGCACTGCGGTCGAGTAGCCGTGCCGCTGCCGCAGGACTGAGATGAAACTCTTGCGCAGCGCTTGGAAGAGCAGCAGCTGCAGCAGCAGGAGAAAGGAACGGAAATTTCTCCACGTGGGCTGAGGAAGCAGCATGACCCCCAACTGTTCCCTTGTCCGACTTAAGCGGAAGAGAGAGGAAGAGAAGGAAGAGCTGCTGTTGCTGCTCTACTCTCTTTTGCTTCCCGCAAAGCGATATTCCGCAGCTGCTGTAAAGCACCCCGCCCCCACCTTTGCAGCAAAGCCTTTGATCTCCGCTGCTGCTGCAGACGCTTCTGCAGCTGCGGCACTTACCCCTGCTGCCGCTGTCGTCTGTGCTGCTGCGACTGTTGCTGATGCTGCTGCTGTTGCTGCTGCTCCTGCTGCACTTGCTGCTGCCGCTAATGCAGCTGCTGCTTCTGCTAATGCTAATCCTGTTGATATTGCTGAAAATCCTGAACCAGCGCCATTCACCGGTGCTGCTGAAGGAGCGGCGTCTGCTAGTCTTCCACCAGCTGCTGCTGCTCTGGCTGCGCCCATAGCGCGCGGTGCTGCTCCTGGCGCTCCACGTGCTGCTGCTGTTGCTGTCGCCACGGGCGCTAGGTTTGCACCTGCTGCTGCATACCCTTCGCATTCTGGTACTGCTGTAGCTGCTCCTCTGTCTTCTGCTGCTGCTGCTGCTGCGGCTCTGCGCAGCATGTTCTCCGTCTTCGGCCACCGTTTGGCTGTTGTTGCTGGCGGCTGGCTCACAAGCAGCAGCCGAACGGATGAACCAGGAAAGTCTGACAGTAGCAGGAGACGAAGAAGCACCAGCAGCAGCGTGAAGCGGCCGCATAAACCGGCGAACAGCAGGAAATGAAGAGCAGGACGCTGGAGGAGAGAAGACGGGAGATGAAGAAGCTGCAGGAGGAAGCGGCGTCTCAAGGCAAGTAACCACAGAACCGTAGAAGAGCGAAAACGAAGTCACAGCGGAAAAGGAAAAAGAAGAAGCCTTGAAGGCAGCAGCTACAGAACACGAAACCTTAGTAGGAGGAGGAGGAAAAGAGGCAGTGGAAAGGCTTTCGGGAAGGGAGTCATGCATGCGTCCCTCTCTTAGACGCGCTGCTGCTGCGGCAGGTAGCACAGCGGCGAGGAGTAGACACGCGACCAAAATATCGACAGCAACAGAAGCTGCAGATGCTGCGGCCAGAGAAGCAGCAGCAGCAGCAAGATCGGAACCAGCGGCAGAGAAAATGGCAACGGACCGCGAGGCATCAGCAGAGGCACCAACAGCGGCAGGGAAGGAGCAGTCCTCCTCTGCAGTCCAAGAAACACCGGCAGCAACACCAGCAGCAGCGACACCAGCAGCAGCCGCCAGAATATATTTGGTCGAAGAAAAGAGAGCCGCAGCTCGGCCTGGGCGATTGAAAGCGGCAACCGTTAGTGTGGCTGCCAGAGGACGCGGAGGAGGAGGGGGAGGAGGAAGAAGAGCAGCAACTCCGGAAGGAAACGAATCAGCAGGGGTTGCAGCAGGAGGAACAGCAGGAGGAGCAGCAGGTGGCGCAGGGTTCTCAGGAGAACCAGCAGTAAAACGGAGAGCAGCAGCAGCAGCAGCACGTGCCGCAACAGCAGCAACAAACGCGTGGCAGTCCGCTGCAAGTGTCCCAGCAGCTGCTGCAGGAAGAGCAATCGCAAGAACAGAAACAGCCAGAGGAGCAACAGGAGCAGCTGCAGCGATAATAAGAGCCGCTTTCTCCGAACGGGAAGTCAGCAACCACCACCACCGCACCACAAAGAAAAGAATGAACAGCCGCAGGAGAGTCGAAATTGTATGAGAAGAATGAAGACGGCTGCTGGCGCCGTTTACCCTGTCGCCGCTGCTGGTATCACTTCTGCTGCCTCTCTCATTTTTGTTATTACTGCTTGGAACAGTGCTGACCTTAGTGCTGCACCTGTGGACGTTGCAGCTGCTGCTGCTGTTGCTCCTGCTGCTATTGCTCTTGCTGCTGTTGCTGCCGCTGCTGTTGCTGCTGCTGTTGCTGCTGCTGTTGCTGCTGCTGTTGCTACTGCTGTTGCTGCTGTGGTACCTTGGACACCAACAGTGAGGAATCATGTGCATTCTGTGTCTCTTGGTGCTGTTCCGACAGCTGCTACAGGTGGCTCTTTCCATGTTGCCGCTGCAGGTAAAAAAGTAATTGGTGCTGCGGGCTGGCACTGATGGGCTGCCGCCTGCAGCGGCTCTGCTGCTGCTGCACCCGTCCGCGTCCATGTAGATGCTGCTGTGCAGCGGCTCTGCTGCTGCTGCACCCGTCCGCGTCCATGTAGATGCTGCTGCTCGACAGAGCCCCGCTGCAGGTGCCTTTGCTGCTGCCGATGAAACTGTTGCACTGCTTGCTGCACCGGCTCCTCCTGCTACGACTGGCGCTTGGGCATCTGCGATCGCATCTCCGGCTGCAGCTGCGAAGTCCCCAGGCAGCACTATTGCTGTACAGACAGGCAACTGCGTCCCTGCTGTTGATTCTCCTGCTGCGGCTCCTGTTGCGATTTTCGCTGCACTGGCTGCTGCTGTTGCTCCTGGTTGCCTGTGGCCGCTGCTGCTGCTGCCGTCGTCTCTTCTTCCTCTGCAGCACGAGCAAGCGAGGCAGAGCTCGTGCTGCAGAGGCCAGAAGACGCAGGCAGCAGAGAGTGACTGCTCACCAGCAGCAGCGAAAGGCCTGCAGGAGCGAAGACAGCGCTGCATACGGGAGAAGAGACACCGCCGCCTCCACCCGAAAAAGGGAAATAAAACTCTTGCACGCAGCAGAAGCAGTCGCACGAGTTTGGCTGTCAATCACCTCGAGGAAAACTCCTGCAGCTCCACAAGCAGCTGCTAGCTGGCTCTGCTGCCGCTGCTGCCCTGCTGCTCCTGGGGCTGCTGGTGCTGCTGGGGCTGCTGCTGTTCCAGGGGCTGCTGCTGCTGCTGCTCCTGGGGTCGCTACTGCTGCTTCGCCTGGGGCCGCTGCTGTCGTCGCTGGTGCCGGGTCCTGTGATACCACTGCTGCCGCTCCTGTTATTACTGCTGGGGCCGCAGATCCCGTGCCAGCAGCGAACGTGTACGAGAACACCAAACGGAGGAGCAGTAGCAGAACCCGACCCCTCCCCCAACAGAAGGCAGAACCATTGGCGAAACGCAAGCAGCAAAGGCGGGATGAGAAACAGCAGAGCGGAAGCAAGCAGCGCGCCAGAAGGAGGCAAGGGCGTGTGCCTGCAGGAGCAGCAGCGTCACGCGTACAACTGTACTACGTTGCGGAGGGGGACAGCTACAGGGACGTGGGATGCGGCAGCAACGGCGGCAGCGGCTGCAATGACTGATGCGGCAGCAGCAACAGAAACACCAGCAGCACGTAGAGCAGTGGCACGTGATCGACCTGCTGCTACAGCAACAGCAACAGCAGCCCCAGGTCCTCCAGAAGCAGTCCCAGGGAGGAATGCTGCGCCAGTAGGAGCGGCGTCAGCGCAATCACGAACAGCAGCGACGAAGGAGTAGGCGGGAGAGTGGCAGCCGCAGAGAGTCCAGCAGCAGCCTCAGCAGCGACATCAACTGCAGCTGAGGCGTCAGCAGCCGCAGTCCCAGCAACAGAAGCCGCAGCGGGAGGCCATGCGGCAGCAGCAGCAGCAGTGGACGGGATTGAGATGAATCCAACGCTGGAAGCAGGTACAGCAGCAGCAACAGCAAACAGAGCAGCAGCGCCAGCGGCAGCTCAGGAAGCCACCGTAGCTCGGACGGCAGCAGCAAATATCTGCAGAAGCAGCAGCAGAATCAACAAGAATCTTGGAAAGGACTGCACTTTTGGCGGGAGTAGTACCAGGAGGAGTTGGGGCCAGGCTCTCAGCAGCAGCAGCAGCAGGAACCGCAGCACGAGTACAAGTCGCAGCAACAGCAGAAGACGTACGGGCAGAAATCGCGTCACCAGCAGGTAACGGGGCAGGTAACGGCGCCGCAGCAGCAACTCAGAGGATGAGACTGGCAGCTGTAGCCACAAGCGGTTCTCCACGTGACAGAGCAGCACCGAAGAACCAGAAGTCAGAGACGCTTCGGCGACCGTTGGATCTGCCGAGAAGCAGAAAAAGAAGGCAGAGGAGTAAAGACAAGAAAGCAGCAGCAGCTGTTGACAAGTCAACCGAAGCAACACCTGACGTAGCTGAAGAAACAGTATCAAGCAGTAGATTTAGAGTGGGATTGCTGCTGTATAGCTGCGTCTGGTGGAAATCTAAGGGGATGCCATACGGCAGGAGGCAGGCGAAATACCCGCAGCACCGACGGCGGAAGCTCCCACACGAATAGCAGGTGTGACAGCCGCTGAAGTAGGTCGAGCAGCAGCAGCCGAAGCGGCTGCGGCGACAGCAACTGCTGGCGCGTGCCAAGGAAGTGGGGGGGCGGCTGGAGCGGATGCGTGAGGAATAGTAGCAGCAGCAGCGGCAGCCGCAGGAGCAACAGGTCCTACACCAGGGTGGAAAGCAGCAACAACGGCTGTACACCGACGAGCAGCAGCAGCGACACCTGCGTTTGTCTAGGGAGACGCAAGAGCAAGTATTGTAGCACTAAGAAGAGTGCTTAGCGCAGCAGCAGCAGCAGCAGCAACAGCAAGTGCAGCAGGGAAACGCACCGTTGCAGGACAGAGAGCAGACGCTACAGCACTGGGGGAGACAGGAGCAGCCGTTGCTGCAGCACCAAGAGAACCCCCTTCAAGTGCGATATACAGAAAAGCAATCGTTGCCGCAGAAGCGTAATAACAGCAAGCGGTTGCTGCCGGGGGAGCAGGAGGCAAGAAGGGAAGCCCAGCAGCAGCAGCAGGGCACAAGAACCGATTGTACGCCGTGCCAGCAGTTTTGGTCGGTGTAGGAATATAAATTCGGCACGTCGCGTTGCAGCAGAGAAGCTGCTGCCGCTGCAGAAGCTGCTCTGTGCGCAGCAACGTCTGTCGCTCCAGCACCTGCTGCAGTTGCTGCGCGTGCTGCTGTCCTGTCAGACCCAGCGGCAGAACTTGCTCGAGCTGCAGCTCGAACACGCCTCACATTCCTGTGAGTAGCGCCAGCCGCTGCAGCAGCTGCCATTGGCCGGCCTGCAGTCGCTGTTGCTGCCTCTGCTGTTACCGCTGCGACTGCTGTCTTAGCTGCTCCCCACGCTGTCGCACCTCCTGCTGCCCGAGTTGCAGCTGCCTCCGCTAGTTGCTGCTTCTGCTGCAAGAGATGAAGCTCGCTTTGCTGCACCCCCTGGTACCACCGCTGCTGCGGCTGCAGCAACAGCGAACGCTGCACCAGCCGCTTCAGGTGCAGGAGTTGTCATCTGCCTGCAGCCGCCGCTCTAGCGGCACGAGCTGCCGTCATGGCTGTCGCTCCAGTTGGCATACTGCTGCTGCTGCGGGATCTGCTGCTGCGGGATCTGTTGCTGCTGAGAGATCTGCTGCTGCGGGAGCTCCTGCTGCGACTGTTACTTCCGACTTAGTTGAGGCGTCCAGTTTACTTGTCCACAATGTCGCCCGTGTTGCAGTTGATGTTGCGGCTTGTCGCAGTGCTGCTGCTGCCGCTAAAGAAGAAGGTGCTGCTGCAGCGGCAGGAGTTGCTGCTGCGGCGGGAGTTCTTGCTGCGGCAGGAGTTGTCGCGGCCGCTGCTGACAGACTTGCTGGTGCTGCAGGAGTTGCTGCTGCTGCTGCTGCTCTCGCTGCCGCAGAAGTTGCCGCTGTTGCAGGACTGCTGCCGCTGCTACGGGATCTGCTGCTGCGGCTGCTGCTGCAGGAGTTGCTGCTGATGGCCTTAGGCTTGATGGTTCACGCATGTGAGACGAGTGACGCAGTGGGAGCGCGAGCGGCAGCCCCCGCTGTAGTTCCGACAGCGGGTTCAGCAGCAGCTGCTGCTGTTGCCGCTGTACCTGATACGGCGGAAGCAGGGGCATGGGTGATAGCAGGTGTGGCAGCCGCAGCTGTTGTAGCAGCAGCAGCGGATGCAGCAGCTACAGCAGGGGAATTAATGTACGTAGCAGCAATCAGAGAAGCAGCCCCATCAGTAGCAACAGCAAGACTACAGCAAGCAGTGGCAGCAGCACTCGTGGCTGCTGCTGCTGCTGCCGCAGCTGCTGGACTCGTAGAGGTGAAAATCAGGGAGTGCTGCGCTCTAGCGATACCACGACTTCGTCCACACGGGCTGCTTCACTTCTTCGTTCCTGCTTCTGCTGCTGCGACTGCTTCTGCTGCTGCCACTGCTGCTGGTACTGCTGTTGCTACTGCTGTTGCCGCAGTTGCTGTTACCTGTGTACTTCTACTGCCGCTGCTGCTGCTGCCGTTTTTGCTGCCACCTGTGTGCAGCTGCCGCCGCTGTTGCTGCTACCTGCGTGCTTCTGCTGCCGGTGTTGCTCGTCGTTCTCGGCGCTGCATGAGCTGCTGATGACGCTGTGGTTCCAGCGCAGCCTCTGCTGGAACGCCCTGCTCACATATCTGCTGTTGCTGGCAGTACTTGTGCTGCAGGTGCCGCTTCTGCCGGGCTCGCTTCTCCTCCCTCCTGTTTTTTCCGTTTTACTGCCGCTGCTGCATCTGCTGCCCTTGCTGGTGCCGCTGGAGCCGCCGTGGCCGCTGCCGCTGTTGCTGCTTTATCTGCTGTCGGAGCGGCTGCTCTCTCTGTTGCCATTGCAGTTGCTGTCGTTGTTGCTGCTGGGGCACCTGTTGCCGTCATTGCTGCGGATGTTGCCGCTGTCGCGGCTGCTGCTGCCTGTGTGACTGCTGCGGTCGTTGCTTCTCCCGGGGCTGCTGCCCCGCGTGGAAGAGCTGCTGCAGCACTTGAAGCAGCAGCAGGAGCCAAAGCACCCAGAAAAAGACAAGGATCAGGAGACGCGATCACCAGCAGCAGGCAACAAGGGAGCAAAAGGCTTTCCCTCCGAAGGGGAAGGCGCGAAGGGCTTCTCTGTTGAATACAGCTGCTGCGTTCCTGCTAAAGTTCCTTCCGCTTATGAAGCTTCCTCGCGCAGCTCAAGTCTGTGGGGAGGGCCTCTTCTGCTGTTGCCGAAGAAGAATATACATGTTCTTACGGAAAGACTGACAGAGAGAAGGAAAAAGAAAGAGAGACAGAGAGAGAAAGAGACACACACACACACACACATGCAGAGAGCAGCTGCTGCACACATATGGCCCCTCACCGTGCGGAACAGCAGCAGCGGCAGTTGAGGCCAACGGCTTCGATGCTCCTCCTACTTGGCTGTTGCGACGCTGCTGCAGCTGTGTTTCTTGCTGCTCTACCGATGTTTCTCTAGCTGTGTTCAGGCGGCTGTTATGCTTGCGCGGATGGCCTCTTTGCTGTTGTGGCTGTGTGCTTGCTGCTCCCCGGATCCGATCTGCTTCTCTTGTTGCTGCTGGTGCTGCGGCTGCTGCTGCTGCTGCCACTCGCGAATATTACTGCCGTACTTGCCGCTGCTGCGTACAACACCAGACGACGACCTTGTGTGCTGCCTGCCCTTCCTTCGCTGTGTCTTGCGGCGGGGAGGTACCCGCAGCTCGTTTCCGCAGCGCACAAAAAACTATGTCTGCTCTCTTGAACGATGTTCTGTGTGGCTTGAAGAAGAAGGGCAAGTTTACCTAGGTACCACTGCAATGAGCAGTTTTCTAGCAGAGAAGAATCCCCTTCCCCCTGGGCGCCCTAGGGCTCGGGCTCTGGCGCTGGTCCTTGTACTGCCGCTGGTGGCACTCTGTAGGGGCGATGCGTCCGCCGGGCCTGCTCTTGCTGCGTCTGCAGCGAGTAGTCGTGAGAGGTGATGCTGCTGCTCTTGTTGCTGCAAGGGCTCCACGGCCGTGCGGCTGTTGCTCTTGCTCCTCCTGCGGTTGCTGCCGCTGCTGTTGCTCCCGCTGCTGTTGCTGCTGCTGCTGCCGTGCGTACTGCTTGCTGGTAAACGTGCGGCTAGGACACTGGGGATCCATCCCCTGCAGCGCTGCTGGCACTCCTCACGACGCTGCTGCTGCAGTTGCGAGTGGTGTTGTTGCTTTGCGGACCGGCAGGTCAACCACACAGAGAGACGCATGACAGACATTTTGAGCTCGCGTTGCAGCCACCCATCAGCAGCCTCCGCCCGTCCCCACACACGTTCAACAACAATGAACAGCACGAGACTGCGGTGTCTGTACAGCTCCGAAGCCTGTAGCACGATTGCTGCTGCATTTGCTGCTGTCGGTGCTGCTTGTTGTGTGCAGCAGCTGCTGCTGTTGCCGGTTGTTATATTCCTGGTGCTCAGCTGCGGTGCTCTTCTTCCACAGGGTATCGCCGCTGCTGTTCGTGCCGCTGCTGTTGCAATTGGTACGGCCTGCAGCCCGACCAGCCCCCGTCCTGTCGCTTATATCCATGATCCTCTATAGCTCAAGTGGATTTCATACACGTAGAGTACACGTTAGACGGTCCTAATCAATATAGAATATATGGATAATATAGACGTACATGTATATATATCGGGACCGCGTAAACGTGAAATGCTGTTACTGCAACTGCTGTCGAGGATGTCTTCGATGTCTATAGAGATAGGCTCCTTTCCACCCAAACACAGATGGTTCTAAAGGAAACGGCTGAAAGCTCAACTGCAAGCCTCGAGAGCTACAAAGGATCGCTGTATACGTGTGTGGATGCATATATACAAGTGGGCGTGTACTTTTAACCCTCCACTGGAGTGGAAAACCTGTGCACAAGCACCAACATTTACGTGTATATATATATATGGATGTGTACTGATACATGTAGATGTTGCGGTCGATGACCAGCACAAGGTACACGCACGTGACCGTATATGCGTACGCAGGGATTCAACAGTTTTTGAAAAAACATGCAACCGAGAGCACCGTGTCGTCCGACCCTAAAGGCCTGCTACGTTCATGCCTATTCACACTCGTACCAAGGCGTTTTTTACGTCTACGCCTACTTCTGCAGGCAGTAGTGAGGAGACGAGTGCATAGTGCTTTTGAATACATGTGTCTGTAAGTGTGCACATCGTTGTGCACATATATGTACATATATATATACATACATACATATATAGATATATATATACACGTCTGTCTTGTGTTCAGGCATACACGCGTTGGTTAGTAAGTGTCTGCAGCTATACCTGTTTACTCACGAGAGCATGTGCGAATATGTACACAGGTAAGTAACATCAAAGTAAGTACATATATATACATATATATATGAAGAAAAGTACATGTGTGCATATGTTTGTACGTAAAATATATATATATATACGTGTGAATGCCGTGTGAAATTCGTGACTCAAAGCAGCAACTCGAAAAGAGGGAAGTTTTCCAACGTAGACCGGCGCTACGCTGCCGCAGCACTTGTTTGCTTCCTTGAGCAGGGACCTGCTGCTGTGGAAAACTCTCTTTGCCGTGTCTCTATACAAGGACGTCACCCTGTGGAATAACTCTTCTCCTGCGACCTCTTCCGTACCTCTCCCCTCTGTGTGCTGTTCCTCCTTTTTAGAAATGCGCTGTTCTGGCTTCCCCAAGAGACCCTACAGAACGTTTGCTGGTATGAAGCGGGAAGTGTATCTCTCTTTTTTGACTCAGGACAAATGCAAGAGTCAGGACCTCTATAAAAATATGGTGCTTTTTATAAAAAGGCAAAATCTCGAACTGTCCACCACGAAGTGCCCCGATGTGGAGGACCTACCAGAAATTTTCATTAAAGAGAAGAAGAGCAGGAGGAGGAGGACGAGGGGCAAGTGGGAAATAAAGACGAATGACGTCGATGGCACTGAATAAAAGAGGCGCTTGACGCCTGCAGCAATGGCAGCAATTCGTCACCTCTGTGGGGAAAGTCCTAGTCTACGATACGAATAGCAACTCAAAAGAAGATAATGAATAGTTTGTGGTCTCTGCAGTGGTACCCGGAACACCTGGCAGTATATGGGTCTGTAGGTACACGCATGTGTGTACGGGCGCACAAGCATATGCGCGCAGTCCAACTCTTCCCTTTTTTGGGAAAAAAGGCGCTTCACCTTATACGAATTCAACAGGAAGACCTTTCGGGTAGCCTGCAGCCAAGGACGCTGCCTACAAAGTGAGAGAGACAGAGATATACAGGGGCGGTCGGAATGTTGAGAGGTACATATTTATGATTTGTTTGAGACACGAAGTCCTTAACTGCGTATAGCCTGCCGCCTCCTAACGGATACTCTTCGGCATTGACGTATCTATTTGTGTGTCTTCTCCAGGAGCCGCCGAGAAAATAAATTGCATTCGTTAACAAGTAAGTTCCTGGCGTCTTGCCATGTGGTAGGAGGTCCCACTTGTGAAGCATGTGATAATTTCACGAACTCTTCTCTCTGCAATTAAAAAGACGCACCTGCGCAGTGACGGTTGCGTGTCAAAGACGCGTGACACGGAGGCGTCTTGTCGTCTTCCTGGCATAAAACGAGCTCAGGCGAAAGCAATGTTAGATTTTTCACCAAACTGTATATCAAGTCCGACTTTCAGCTGCATCCCCTACACATACGATGTATCCTCATCAGCGGTGTACCCCTGATAGAGGATTGCTACAAGACCTAGAACGTGTAAAGCGTCCATCCGCAGGACGTACAAGGAGGTGAGGGCGGGACAACAAAACATGGCAGCAGCACAGCAGCCTTGCCGAAGAAAAAGAATATGTGTATCAAAAGTGCAGCACACCTTTCCAAATACACAGTGCGTGTCCGCGCACGAAGATCTTTCCGCCTACACTGGAGAAGGGCGTCCAGAGCACACGAATTCATTCGTCTTGCCAACTCCTCTGTCTCCTCGTACAGGGTGTTACTTGTCAACCTTACGCCTGACAAATGCATACGTCTGCACCTCTGCAGATGCCTCTTCTTCAAAAGCACTGTGACTTTCCCTTCTCAAGGCGTGTTTAGTGACACTGCTGACGACTTTAGTTTTCACACTGCGACACGGTGTTTGGAGAACACCTGTTCCTTTTGCCTGAACCTCTCCTTGCACGGGGTTCCATAGACTCATTCTTACTTGCGCATACACGCAGTGGCGCCTCAGAAATTCATACGTGTCCATATGCATACACGTGGTTGCAAGAGTAGATGTATACTCTTGTGTACACCCACTACGAGCAGTTGGTGACACAGAATGAAAATTGAAGTTCTGCTGTCCTAATACATTATATAGGAGCTCACACACACACACATTCATACCCACTTACATATGCAGGCGTAGAAGCATATGCAAGCCGTTACTACAGGGACGAATGCAATGAATGCCATAGCCTACGTTGGAGAGGACTTCTTTGAGGTGGATCTGTTGGAAACGTCTATTTCTGTAACTCGCACTCACTCTTCACAGCTATTCAGCAGTATGGTGCTTTGCACAAGTAGGTAGATCTGTGCGAGACGCCTCTCCCCTACGAATAAGGGTATGAATACACATACGTGTATATACGCTCTTCCTCTGGCCCCGTGCTCCTATCTTCCGAATCCATCGTTTTCTTGCTTAGTTGCTGTAAGTCTTTCTTTCTTCAAGGAAAGTCATCCGAGGTTCTCTCTATTTATTGGATCCTGACCTCCAGTGACCCATTAATATACAGTCGCCAGTGAAAATGTTTCTTCACTGGGGCGAAGTCATTGGACTTGTGAGTGCTTGGCTGCGGGGATCAATTAACCACTTCTCCGTGGACTCTCTGATCCCTTGTGGATAGTCTGCAGTATGTCACTACAGACGTAGTCCTCCAGTACTCCTTTTGACATGTTGACTCAGCCGGAACACGACAACAATGTTTACTCCTGTGATTTATAGAGTGACCACTTGCTTTTCCTAGGGACTCCGAGTTCACTGCGTTGGCGTATCCGTCTTCGCCAGTGCGAAAGCTTCTTTGTCAGCGAGCTTGACTCAAAAAAAGCTATTACTCCGAAAATTGTCGGGCGTCTTAATCCTAGCCACTTTGTCACTCTTCTACATCGGGAGGCTACGACGCCTAGAAGCTCTCAGCAGCATGGTTCTTCCGGAAACCTTATTTTCTCACTGCACACATAAAACTATCCGTGTCTCAATGAAGCAAAGAAGTGTGTCTTTGAGAGCGTGGGCACTTTTTTTGGGTAATCAGAGCGTGAGATTTCTCTTGCTCTTCTCCAGTACTTGCTCTCCCCCTCCCTATGACGTCATCAGTGCTGTTGCCCAGGTCTTTCCACTAAATCTAAAGACCCGCTTTCTTAGAACTTCTTCTCCAGCCTTGCTAGTACAGCTACAGTACGCTTAGTTCGTCTAGTGCGGTGGTCAACCGATGCCCTGTATGCAAATGGCAGCACATGTGTTAAGTACCGTGCTGTTCGCAACGTGCCACCTAGAGGAGCATCAGCGGCAGCAGTACGCAGCAGCGGCAGTACCACTTGACAGCAGCAGCAGCGTTCATTAACAGCTACTGTGACACTAGCAACGGCGTCCACAGCAGTAGCAGAAAGGGAGAGATGCGGTTGCCGTAGCGGCGGCAGGCGGAGCCCGCGCACCTGCGGCAGCAAACAGGCGCAGCAGGGAGAGCAGCGCCAGCAGTAAGAGATCCAATTGCAGCGGCAGCAGCAGCAGTGGGAATTGCAATGCCAACACCAGTGGGGAAAGCAGTAGCGGATCTCTCACAGGAATAGCAGCAGCCCTGGTAACAGGCGAGGAAGTTGCATATAAGTGTACAACAGTGTAGCCGGGTGCAGCAGCAGTAGGCGGCACTCGCAGTCCAGCTAGCTGTCGTGTCCCTGGGTGAAGAAGAAGGCGGACACATTAGAGAGAGAATATACACCAGCTAGCTCCTGGAGGGCTGCGCGGCCTCGTGTGTCTGCTTGCAAAGCTGAGTCCTTTTGCCTTCTCTCTACACAGTGTGCCTCTAGATCCGCGTTCCACATCTCGCTGCACTCATCCCTTGCCGCTTTCCTGTTGCGTCTGCGACATCCTCGCCCTCCTCTCGCTCTTACAGGAGCTGCTGCTGCATTCATTCTGCCGGAAGAAGAGTCTTCCGCGCGGCAAGTCTACTGCTGCTGCCGCTGCTGGACCTGGTAGGGCCCTCCTGCGGCACTGGTGCTGCATCTCGCCGCTGCTAAATGAGTCAGTGTCCACCTGTTGCTTTTCTGCTGCTGCTGTCACTTCTGAGACTCTTGCTGCCTCTCTCCTGCCGCAGATGATGCTGCCGCGTCTATAGCAGCACTCGTGCGACTGAATTGGCGCCTGCACGTGTGTCTGCATGTCTTCCTGCAATGACTAGCTGCTTCTGCTTTTTTCCCACCTTTTTGACCCCCGCTGTCTTGAATGCTTTCGTGTCACCATTGACTCTCCCTCTTTAACTTTCACTTCCCTTCAACGCGTCAAGCATTTTCTGTGCGCCTCAACCCTCTCTGCGCAAAAATATAATCTTCCCCGCTGCCTAAACGCAGTTGTGTTTTTCGATTATTACTTGTTTATCTACGCTCATATGTGTAGCTCTACTTGCGACCATACTTCACCCAATTGTATTTGTGAATCTTTACCCCTCCGTCTACGGTTGAAGATGTAGTTTCAGCGGCGGTTGTCTTTCACTCCGTAACTGGACATACATCTATCTACGCACAGATATTGACGGGTGTGAGTGTGTATGTATGTGTGTGTGTGTGTGTGTGTGTGTCTGACTGCCTATTTTCTTGTCTACCCACCTGTCTCGCTTCTTGGTTACACACGTGCGTACAGTTTATATGTAAATATATAGATGTGCAGCGTGAAATTTCCGTCAATCTCTACTACTTCAGAGGGTAGATAAGAGTGGAAGAACACCCAAAGAAAACTTCCCTGTGAGCTAACGCCGCCGTCACAGCAATCGCAGCTATATCGCAAGACAGAGACCAGGAGATCTCCCCTCAAAAGCTTCCCCACACGTGTCTACATTTTTTTTCTGATGGGGCTTAGAAAGCGCGAGTCAGGCTCACCAAGACAAGACTTTACATACCTGTACGCGCGTGAGTCCATCATGTAAATATATCACTGCAAAGTCCATATATATATGTGTGTGTGTATCTATGCATATATTTATATGTGCATGAATGAATGTATGCACATTGGTATAGACGCGAATATGGGTGCACTTCTGAAGCGACGTCTGACTGTTTCTATGTACGTATATGCGTGTGTGGAACTGTGTATGTATGCATGTACCTTAGTCTGTATACATGTCGGCCTGCTCCCGTACGTGCATCTCCGCGATACACGTAAATGTATATATACGTATATATGTATATATATAGAGAGAGAGAGTCGGAGACAGATATATATGTATATATATTTTCGCGTATTGAGGTCTACGGACGTGACAGAAAGACTTCTGTAGGTAAATCGGTTTTTCTTTTCCAGCGACACTAGGGCAGCAGGACGGACGTTCGCATGTGTCCGTCAACGTGCACACATACAGAGACATACGCGTCGGCGTCTACGCATATATACGTAGATATGTAGAATGCTAGAGAAATACCCGTATACGGGACACTGCTGTACCAGCAACCTCTCTGTTCCCAGATAATACATTCATATATAAGTCTATCTGTGCGTGCGCTTCGCTTGCGCAGTTTGACGTGTCCGCGTCCGAGTGTACGTACACTCCAGCACAGTGACACCAGCATCACTACTGTTACTCGCGTAACTCTCCTCTGCGCTCCAGCGCCGCCTTTGGCCCGAATTGTAGCTGCCTTGGCACCTGCTGCTGTTCCTGCGCTTGCAGCGGCTGCTGCAGCTGCCGTTACGACTGCTGTTCTACTTTTACCCCGCTGCTGCTGTTGGGTGCAGGCACGGCTGCAACCGGTGCTGGTTCAGGCCCAGTCAGCCGCTGCTACCCTTCAGCCGCCCGCTCACTGCGGCTGCTGCCTCGGCAATCCCCATGACGCCTGCTGCTCGTGGAGCCACCGAAGCCACTGCTGCTGCCGCTGCACCTTTTCTTCTACTGGGGTGGGAGCGGAGTGACAACGGATTTTGCTTGTCGGCAGCGGGAGCAGCTGCTTCTGGCTTTGCGGGCAGCAAAGTGGTGGTGCTCTTGCACCACTTTCGCAGCTTTGCCCGCTCAGCAGCAGTCTTGCTGCTGCCTGCCGTGCTGCTATTCACTAAATAGCAGTGAGAAGAAGATGGACGATGTGCTGCTGCAGCAACTGCTTGCCTCACTTCCTTCCCCACGTATGAGCAGCAAGCCGGAAGACGCAGTGCTGCTGGATGCTGTCTCACGCTCCTAATACGGCAGTGTAGCAGCAGCCGCCCCCCCCCACGGCGATCGCAGCCATGTTCATGCACCTCGGTTCTTCTGGACGCTTACCTCTCCCTATCGCTGCTGCTGTTCCTCCCGCTGCTGCTCCATCTCTCTCAGCTGCTGTCGCCTCTGCTGCCTCCACCGCCGCTGCAGCCCCTTCGGCTGAAACTCTCGCCGCTGCGTCTGTCTCTGATGCTGCATCTCTTGGTATTGCCAGTTCTGCGTCTCTTCCTGTCGCTGCTGCTGCGGCGTCTCAAGGTGCTGCTCCTTCGACTCGCGGGGGTGTTGCTGTAAGGTGGCACGCAGCCTTGCTGTCATTTAGGTCTACTGATGCGTTACAAGAGGATGCGGTCACAGTAGACGCCCCCCTGCTGCAGCAGCGGCTGAGTCGCGTACACCGGAGGCATCGGCAGCAGCAGCCGCATTCCAGCCTGCAGCAGCGACAGCCCCACGAAAAGGTGCAGCAGCAGCAGCAACAGGAAAAGCAGCAACCGCAGAAGCAACAGCAGCGCGAAAGGATCCAACACAAACAGGAGGGAGACCAGCAGCGAGAAGAGCCTCCCAAAGAGATGCAGCAGCAGCAGGAGAAGCGTCGGCAGCGAACCCCTGAAAGATATGCGTACCGGTACCGAAGCCAGAAGCAGCAGCAAAAGGAAGCGCACTGTGAGCCGCAACACGGCGATGGAAAAGAACAGCCTCAGCAACAGCAGAGGACGACGCGTGCGAGAAGGGAGAGCGACGACGAAAAACACGAACACCAAAAGCGCCTGCCACGTCCACAAAGTAGGAAGCAACAGCAGCAGCACGAGCAGCGGAAGCAAGACCAGCAGGTTGCTACCACAGAAGGAGGGCCACTGAAGACAGACGATCTCGTTTCTGTTCTTGCGGCTGGGACAGGTGCCGCGGCTGCGAGCGCCGCTGCGACTGACGGTGCTCACCGTCCTGCTGCTGCTGTTGCAGAGGGTACGGTCGACTTTCGGTCCTGCTCCGAGGAAGAAAGGCCTCTGTGTTGCAGCCCGGCAGCAGCGAGCAGTTTGCGGTTTGCTGTACGTACACCGCAAAATACAGCTTGCGACTGTTCTCTATGTGCAACAGATGCAGCAACCAGCTGCAGCAGTAACGTCACCCTCACGTTACGAGGAAGAAACCCTCTTCCACACCCGCCTACAACTCTGCGGGAGGTCGCTTCTGCTGGTTTACCGCAGCCGATCCCCGTTCCTCCTCCTGCTGCAGCCGCGCCGTGTCTATCTTTGTCTTCCGGTTCTCCCTCTCGGGCTTCCTTGTGTAGTCATTTTCCTTCTTTCCGTGCTTGTTCCCTTTCTGTAGCATCTCACGACACACCTGTCTGTGTCCACCACTTGCTCTCTCCTCCTGCCGCTGTCGGGTCTCGTGGCCGTGCCTGGCTTCCACACCGCGGCTCTGCTCCTCCAGGTGCTGCTGGTGCTTCTTCCCCTTCGACTTCTCCACAAGCGAAATCTTCCTGCGCTGCTACTGCGTCTCAGAGATGCGTTTCACCAACTTTCTCGGATGCTCCTGCTGTAACAGCTGCATCTCTTCCATTTCCCTGTTGCGCTGCTGCTGCTTCTTATTCTTCTTCTTCCCCTCCTCGTAGCTGCGGTGTCGCTGCTGCTGCCTGTTGCTGCTGCTCACCAGTGTACCCCGCTGCTGCCGATGTTGAAAAGCGGCTGCCGAACGTGCAGCAGCAGGTGCCGTCTGTCTCCGTGCAGCGGCGCTGTTTCACCTTTCCTCCTCGTGCAGTTAAGTCTCCACGTGCGGCTTGCGCTTCGGACTCTGCCCTTGTGCACCCCTGCCGTTGCTTCATGTCTTCCTCGCCTCGTCCGCATCAAGTGCAGCAAGCGACTGGTTCCTGCCTCTGCAGCTCCTGCAGCACCGTCGCTTCCTCTGCGCTCCAGACCCACCAGAAGCCGCTGCGGCAGCGACGGACGGCTAGGCAGCATGAGAAGAAGCAGAACTGGCGGCAGCAACGGCAAAAGCAGCACCTTCCCGGTAGTCGCACTTTTTCTGCGAAGAAACATTTCCCATCTCCTACAAGTGCGGCACCGCCGCAGTGTGAGGGAACAGCGACCGTGCGCATCGGCGCCAGTAGCAGTCGCTCTCCTGCCCTTTCGAGGGGGCCCTGGATAGCAGGCCTGGGAAGTTGTGGAGAAGCAATATCAGCAGTGACACCCTGGCGGGAAGAAATATGGGGGGAGAGGTACACGTCGTCTGCTGTCAACAAGATGTCTACACCTACGTACTCTTCCTCGTATCCTGTTGCTCGTCCTGACGCTGCTGTTGCAACTCTTGCTGCTGTAACCGATACTTCTGGGGCTGCTACCGCAGCTGTTCTTGCTGTCCGGGAGGGAGATCCCGCTGCTGCTGCTGCGGCGGCTCCTCTCTGCGGCATACCCGGTGACGCAGCTGTTGCTGGTGAAGAAGACGCTGCTGCTGTGGATAAGGACATCGCTGAGACAGTCTGCCGCGTGAAATCTGCTGCTACGGCAGCCGCTAGTTCACCGCGTGCTGCTGCACGAGCTCCGGCGTCAGCAACAGAGGGACCAAACCCCCGAACGGCGGTCGCAGAAACGCGCACTGCTGCGTCATCGCCTCCAGCCGCGACAAGTCGTGTTGTGAAGTCAGCAGCGGCAGCAGAGAAAAGATACGGCAGAGACTTTCGGGTAGCAGCAGCAGAGGATACGGATGCTTCCTGCTGTTGCTGCGCGGCATGCGCTGTGCCGTCTTGCCCTGGGCTGAGCGACTCCGCCGCACGGTGTCCCTCAGTCTATCGGCCCTGCAGCAATAACCGAGGCACTGGCCTGTGCCGGTTCTGTGCACAGGGATGCGGTGAGAAGAGACGAATAGCAAAACCAGTAGCAGCAAGCCCGCCTCAGGCTGCTTCTACGCGTGCCGCCGTTTTGACGACACGTCGAAAAACACGTCACTCTCCTGCTGCTACAGCAGACGCAGGGACAGACGACGTAGCACGCGACAACCGGGGGACCGCAGCAACTGCAATTAAAGGAGAAACGCAGGGAAGGACTGCTTCGTCGACAGCAGCAGTAACAGCAGGCGCAGCATCCAAAGTCGAGAATGCAGCGAGAGCAGGAGAAGCTTCAGGTGCACCAATCCAAAGTTTGAATTCTCCTGCGACGGCAGCAACAACCGGAGGAGGCGTAGCAGCGCACAGGGCATTCTCGGCAGCTGCTTTAGACCCGTGGACAGCAACAACAACTGTAGCATACGCAGCAGAGGTGGGAACATCACGCGTAACAGGTACAGACGCATACACACCAGCAGCAGACTCGTGCCTGACGACAACAGCAGAGCCATGCCCAACAGGAACAGAAGGTGCTGTAGGGGCGGCGGCGCCTGTAGAAAGAGAAGGAAGAAGAGGAGAAGCATCGTCGGTAGATGCTGCAGTTCTATCTTTCGCCGTCAGGAATACTTTTGTTTTGACGACTGCAGCAGGTTTAGCAGAAGAAGCAGCAGCAGCACCAGCGCGCGCACTCTTAGCAGGAGCAGGAGCAAGTACAGTACCCACGCCCTCGACAGATTTCCTCAAAGCTGCCGAAGAGGGGCGCAGGGGGACACGAAAAACGTACAAAAGAGGGACAGAAAAGAAGCAACAGTCCAGGGAAGAATCCGCGGCGGCAGCCGCATCCTCCGAGAAGAGAGCACCAGAAGGGGAAACACGAGCGGCAGGGAAAACGGAGGCCCCGGCGGAAGGGCCAGTCTCAATAGCCAGACGACTACAAGGTTGTGGGGGTACAGCATCAGAAGCAGACTGCTGTCGGCTGCCTGCTTGTGCCTGCGGGTCCAAAGAAGCTTCTTTCTGCTGCTGCGAGAGTTACTGTAAGTTCTGCATGTCTATGCACCAGCACCGAGACTCCTGCAGGCGAGAGAAAGGAGCTGCTGCGCCATTTGATGAACATGGGCCACTGCAGCAATTGCAGCAGGCAGCAGCTGCAGCCTCCTCACCCGACGAGAGGGTTGGTCGCGCTGCAGCACCAAGACAGCAGCAGCAGCAATACCTATGTGGAAACCAACCCGGTTCCGCAAGTGACGTGAAGGCAACTGCAACAAAAGACGCGGCTGCGACAGCGGCAGCAGAGAAGAAGCAGATTCCTCGAAAAGAGGGAAACGTGCGACGAAGAGAGGAAACAGCAATAACGGCGGCTGCCGGTGCCGTTAAAGAGCTCCAATCCAAGTGGAGACAGCAGGGCGTACACGGCGCACGAGGAGAGTCTCTGTTAGCAGCTACAGTGGCAGAAGACAACGAAGAGCCGCAAGACGATTGGCAGGGAAGATTTTGCCAAGGAAAAAAAGCTAAGAAGTCCGCCGCGGGAACAGATGAAGAAGCAGAAGAGCAGCGTCACGTGTGTGGAAGGAGCTGTTGTCGAAAAAGGGGGGGGGCAGCGGTAGCAGCAGAAACAGCAGAAATAGGAAGACAACAGGGAGAGGGAGCAAGACAGACAAGGGAACTCCATCGAGTGTATGAAGTGCGAGACGGCACAGAGAAGACAGTGAACTTAACGACAGCCAAGAACGAAGAAGACGCGGAAGAAGAAAAAGAAGCGGTAGAAGAAGAGCACCGGACGTGGTTCAGGGAAACGAAGCCTTCTGCAGCGCAAGAAGCACTGACAAGGGCAACAGCAGGAGCAGAGCAGAAATTTTCTCGTAGAGCGGGAAGCTTCGGAAAGCAGAAAATGTTCTTCGCGTCAGCAGCAGAAAAACAGCGGTGCACCTGTCGAACGATAAATATTGTTGGAGACAAAGCAGAGAAAGGAGAAAACGAAGACGAAGAAGAACGGGTAGGACCCGCAGATGCTACAACACCAGAGCAGCAATGTATCTTTGCAGTTCGAAGACCGGAATGCAGGCGCCCGCCACTGCTTGAGGCAGCAGCTGCAGCAAGACCAGAACAGAGGGATATATGTGGGAGACCTGCGGTTGGCGACAGAACAGAGACAGACCGGGAGAAAAGAGAAGCAACTGCAACCACGGTAGAGCAGCAGCGCGGTTCTGCGGACAGCATCATCTGGTTACGAAGAGGACTACCCGCACGAGGAATAGGAGCAGCGGAGGTTCCCCAGGAGGTGTGCAGAAGCTGGATGAGCCGAGGAGAAGGAGAAGCAAAAGCTGCAGCAGAAGCACACCAACAGGGCTGCTTTGTAGGGAGAAACTCTTCAGAGACAGAGCTGGCGGATGCAGCAACGAACGAGCAACGGCGCACTTGCGGCAACTGCGGGGAACCTGAAACAGCACCGGCAGCAATGCCAACAGGGGCCGCTGCACCAGAAACAACAGGACCAGCAGCTAGTAGTATAAAAACGCTGCAAGTCGCTTTTACAGGGGCAATAGGAGGGAAAGCTGCCTCAGAAGAGGTGGTGCATGCGGGGGACATGGCAGCTGCTGCAGCGGAAGGGGAAGAAAAAGGGGCGGCAATAGTCTTTGGATTTCCCTGGACGTGGGCTCGCACGCGCTCCTACTGCTGCTTCTCAAACGCTCCCTCCAGTGCCTACGCAGTGCCGTTAGTAGCGTCGGAATTCGGCGAACACGCCGCTGCAGGTCGTCGGCTCTTCGCGAAGCCCCAGCAGCAGCACACGCAGCAGCAGAAGCGTCAGGGGACGGAGCAGCGGCCGCAGCACAAGCAGCAGAGCCAGCAGGCGCGGCAACAGAGGCAGCCAGGACAACAGAATCAGGAGGTCCCTTGCGAGCGGCGTCGCGATACAGACGAAGACGGCGCATCGTGCATCGGACCAAGGAAAGACGATAGCGCGTCGGCCTGTGCTCAGAGCAGCAACTACAGCTGCCGCAGCAAAGCGGACAAGAGTGAAGAAGGAAGCAGCAGCCACAGCAGCTGCTGCAGGAGGTCCGTCCTCCCTGCGACGACGAAGTTCAAGCCAACCCTGAGCAGCAACAGAAGCAGCTGCGCCACTTGCAGCCACCGCAGTAGCTGCTGCGCCACCTGCACCGACGGCAGCAGCAGCAGTAGTTTGATTAATGCTTCCGAGAGAGACAGCAGCAGCTTCAGCAACAGGTCCGGTGGCTTCTTCTCGCTTCAAGCGGGAAGCAGAGCAATGTCAACCAACGACAGCGGCAGCCTGTGTAAGAGCCAGAGGGCAACAAGCTGCAGCAGGAAGGGCTGCACCGTGTTTCTTCACGCTCAAGGAAAGATACGCCGAGACGACCACAGCTCTCACACTATCGTCTCCAGAAGGGATGACAAGTGCAGTAGCTTGGCTGATAGTCGAGAGAGTACGAAAAGCAGCAACAGCTCCTGCAGCATGTGTCTGCAGGCTCAGCAGAAGCGTCGCAGCAGCCGGCCGTGGCGCAACTTCATCACTGCTAACGCGGGCAGCCGCAGAATTAGCAGCAGCAACAGCAGAATATTGTCTGCTGGTCTTCTACAAAACAAACTTGTGAAGCAGGGCGAGGAGGAAGGACTGGGCCTGTGCAGCAGCAGACACTCGGAAGAGAAAACAGAGAGCAGCAGCTGTAGTTGGTGTGACCGGCTTCAGTACTTAAGGAGGAGCAGCAGCGACTACGTCCGGCACAGCGGGAGAAACAGCAGTGAGAACGCATACAGCAGCAGCAAGAACGGTGATGACGCAGGCAGCAGCAGAAGCAGCAGCGACCGGTGGCCAGGCAACAACAGCACTAGTGAAAGACGAGGCCGCAGTAGCAGCCGAAAGCGGGGGCGGAGGACGATTAGCAGCCGCTACAGGGAGGGACAAAGCAGCAGTGGCTGCAGCTTAGGTGGTAGGAGTACTTGTCGCTGCTGGACAGGCGGTAGGAGCAGCAGCAGCAGCCGCGGGACTGATGAGCGGAGCAGCAGTTGCTGCAGGCAGAGTGGGAGCACCAGTAGCGACAGGAAAGGGGGAGGCAGCAGACGCAAAAGGAAGCCGGCGGAGAGGTGGTGGACTGACAGCAAATGCCCAGAAGACAGCAGCGGAAGGGAGCCGGAGGGCGGCGACGAGAAGGAGAGCAGTTGCCCGTGCTTCAGCAACACTACGTGTAAGCGCGGTACGAGAAACCGCAGAGGACAGAGAGCAGATGCCGGCAACAGCAGCAAGACAGGAAGCAGCGATCACAGCAGCAACAAAGGCAGGCTGACGCCTGTTAGGAGAAGCAGCAGGCGGAATGCCACCTACGTAATGAATAGTTGCACTCCTAGCACAGGGGCCGCTAACACGGCGCGCAGCAGCAAACGCTGGAGGCAACGACAGCGACGAGGCAGCAATAGCATCAGCGACGGAAAATCTTCGACTCGAGAGACGTGCAGCGGCAGCAGCAGTCGTACGAGATACGGGGCATATACCTGCGCCAGCACAAGCGGCGGCGTGTTTGCGGCCAGCATGAGAAGAAGCAGCCGCAGCAGCGACGGGTCGAGGTTGTGGAATCTAGGAGGGAACGTTCGTTGCAGCAAAAGTGACAGCACACGTGCAGAGAGAAAGGACAGGAGACCGCAACGAGCAGCAGCAAGCCACAGACTGGCAGAGACGGTTTTGGACAGCAAGAGTTCGTCCAGCAGCGCCGACCGGCCCGCGGGGCCTGAGACATGCACGAGACGCGACGGAGAAAGAGGAGCAGCTAGCCGAGTGACAGCACGTGCTGGTTGCTGCAGACGGCGGCGTCGCAAAAATACGGCTGCTGGCGCTGCAGAAGGCCAGCAGCGCTGCCGCAGGGGCGACAGTCGTAGCACCACGCATTACAGCAGAGGCAACAACAGACTGAGGCAGGAAGAAGGACAGATCAGCTGCTGCCGCGGCGGCTGGTGCAGGTTTAGCAGTACAAGCAGCAGTGAAAGAAGCGCGAACAGCAGCAGCAACCAGAGCACCGTTAGCAGCAGCAGCAGCATGTGGAAGAGCAACAGGAGTGGCGGCAGCGCGAACAGAAGGAACAACAGCAGCGGCAGGGAATGTGCCAGCTGGGGCAGAAACCGAATGACTGTAGGAAGCAGCAGCAGCAGCAAAGCGCTTCAGAGAGAAGCGCCTCTTGTGGAAAGGATAGCATTCCCCCGGGGTGCTGCCACTCCTGCAACCAGCTGCACGACTTCCCGCAGAAGGTGCAGCAAAGAGGAGGATCCACGCTACAGTAGAGGCAAACGTAGGCGCAGCGCGCAATGTGCGGATGCCTTTGCGCTTGGCCACCCACAGCCGCCCAGCCGTTCAAGAGACGTAGGCGTGTGTGGCAGCAAGGGCAACCGTGGCTGGTGGGAGAGCAGCAGCGACACCTGCAGCGACGAGGAGGAGGATATCTTCAGCAACAGCAAGAGAGTACGAGACGCATGCAGCAGCAAATGGGGAGGTGCACGCTGGGACACCCAGCAGCAAAATCGTCTCAAGATGACCGGTGATACATGCAGCAGCAGCAGAGGCCGGTGGAGCGACGTGAAGCCCTACGAATGCAGCAGCAGCAGCAGGGGTACAGATGTCCAGAGAGGACGCCGTGGACGTAGAAGCGGGGTGAAAAGGGAAGCCGGGGAGACGGAGACATGCAGCAGCAAGACAAAGGATGCGAGCAACAGCGAAGCAGGACACCCAGGTGGATGCGAGAAGGAAGAGCCGCGCAGCAGCGGGGACGGATTCGCATGCAGCAGCACAGCAAAGCATGCGAGAAGCAGCAGTGAACCCTATCTCTCCAGCAGCAACACCAAGGAAGTAGACGATGGTGCATACAACTCCAAAGAAGGCGGTGCGTCGCCCTGCGAGGATACACCTGTGTGCGGCTGCTGCAAAGAAGGTCAGACCTGCTGCAGCACCGGAGCGCATGCCTGCAGCAGCAAACACGTTCACAAATGCACCGGCGGCAAAGAATCTGCGCTTTGCTGCAAGGGACCCGTCGAAGGCAGGGGGAGAGAAGACGCATGCAGCAGCCGAGAGAGTCGTGCGTGCGGCACCATCAATCCCCTGGCTTCCTGCTGTGCCGTGACGGGAGGAAGAGACACTTACGGAGGCAGGGTCGATTCTAACTGGAGCGTTAATACTGTTGTCGATCACAGCAGCAACGGCGCTGCTAAGAGACGCTGGAGCCGTCATCGTTGCAAGGAAGACGAAAGGGAAATGAGCTTGCCGGCCATTTCCCCTCCCCTGGTGAGTTCTGAAAGGGCTGTTGGTGCCGCGACAGCGTTTGACCTGCTGCAACAGGCGATCAGGCCCGCTGCAATCCTTGGTGCGGCTGCTGCTGCAAGAGAGACACCAAAGCGTGTACTACTGTCAGCGGCACGCGGGAGCTCTGCTGCGGGAACTACCAGTGCTGCTGCCGCTGTGGAGGATGGAACGCATGTGGCTGCGAAGGCTGCTGTACCTGCTGCTGCTGTTGCTGCTCCTGCTCGTGCTGCCGCTGTTGGGGGTGTGGACGCAGCACGTTGCAAGAGGCCCAACGGCAGAGGCAGTGACTGTCTTTCTGAATTTCCTGCGTGCAACAAGGAGTCCCTGCAGGCAGCAGCAAAGAGCGAACCGACGGCCGCTGCTGCATCTGCTGCGCTGACGAAGCTGCCTGCATCGGGCAGCCGCACGGCTGCTCTTTGCATGAAGCAGGAAGGAAGAAAGCAGGGAAGCTTTGCTGCTGCGACCCCCCGCTCAGACGCGCTTCTCAGTACCTTCTCAGCGGCCGGGGGAAGTGGAGAAGCAAGTCGGCCAGCAGTGCCACCAGTAACAGAACGAGCAACAACAGCGACAAGTGGAACAGCAGCAGCCGTAGGAGACGCAACAGCAGGAGACGTCGCGACGGAGGAGAAAGAGAATGCAGCAGCAGCAAGATGCGCACACCGACGAAGAAGACCGGCAAGAGCACAAGCATGCGCAGAGACAGTGGCGGCGGCGGAAGTGACCGAAGAAGCGGAAGTCGAAGACGTCCTGCTGCCTGTTCAGCTGGCCGGTGGCTTCCCCTCCGTAAGGGCACGCAGGCCTGCTGCTGTTGCAGCTGGAGCTGCGGGAGTCGTAAAAGAGGAAAAGGCAGTCAGGAACTTGCATGCTTCTGCCTCACCAGGAACGCCCATACGGCGAGCAGCACCACGTGTCCGGCGACAGCTGCAGCTTCAAGCAAGACACTGCGCGCTCGCGGTTCTTTTGTCCTCAGAGCCGCAGCGGCAAGGACCAGGAGCTGCTACAGCAGAGGGCACAGAGCAAAGGACAGCAGCAGGTCGTGTCAAGAAAAACAAAGCCGCCCCAACGGCAGCACCGGACGTTGTTGGGGAAAGAGAGGAGATAGTGGGGGTCCAGAATGCGGCAACTTCTGCATGGATGGGTAAAGAGGAACAGCAGGTGGCAGCAGCGCTCGGGGCTCCTGCAGCAAGCGCCGGAGACACATGCCCAAAAGGTGACGCCGATTCTTCTAACATGGCACCAGAAGCACACGGCGAGACGGCAGCAGAAACGGCAGCTGCATCAACAGAAGCGACTCCGTTCCGGGTAAAAGCAGCAGCAACATCAGCAGCAGTGCAAAGTGGCGGATATGCCCAGCCTCAGAGAGAAGCGTCGTTGGGTCTGCGGCCTCCTCTTAATGTACGAGGTATCTTCGGCAGCACGAAGCAGCCTTTAGAAGAACTAGAGGAAAGGGAAGCAGCAGCACCAGCGGCAGCACAGCAGCAGAGGCGCACCACAGAAGCTGTTGCCGCGCAACAGCAAAATGCAACAGCTGCGGAGTGGAGTGCAGGAGCGACAGGAGCACGCGCACAGCAACAGCATCGGAACCACGCAGCAGGAGCAGGAGGAGCGGGTGCGGTCCTGCAGAAGGCGGCATCAGCAGCTGCCGTGGAGCAGCGACGCCGCAGCAGCAATGCAAGAGATGTCAGGCAGCCGCAGTCGCAAGACGCAGCAGCGGCAAAGCTGGGGAGAGATCACCGACAGTCTGCGCTCGCGCGCGCAACAGGGCCGACAGCGTCGCCGGAAGCGGCAGCAAACACAGCAAAAGCATGTCAGCGAAGTTCTGAGAGACTCGTTTGTATGGCCAAACAGGAATCACAGGCAGAGGACCTGCCGGTCGACGTCGCGGAAGAAAACGTGGGGCAGAGAAGGCAAAGAGACACGCAGCAGGATTTACCAGAGAAAAGAGAGTTCCACTTGTCTGTCTCTGTCGCTGCGGGGACAGCGGACCCTGCAGTGATAGACAGCGCGGACGGCAGCAACAGCAGGGGAGCGGCTACGGAGACACTGCCCCGGCTGGGCGAAGCAGCAACGCAGAATCTGTCAGCACTTGTGGCATCCCTGACAACTTCAGACGGTTCAACACAAAGGCAGCAGCGCATGCAGCGCAGCATGGGGAGGACCGCCGCCAGACGTAAGATCATTCAGCCGCGGTTCCGGCTCCTGCGGATCTTCCGGCAGCGTCGGGGACGCGGCGACCGGCGTCGCACTCTTGAAGCCAGGCCGTGGGAGACAGCTGCAACTGGATCCGGTGGAGCAGCTCCTGCAACAGCAACAGCAGAAAGGGCAGCCGCCGGAACAGCGGCAGCAGCAACGGCAGTTGCCGAGACGGGAACAACAGCAGTCGCTGAAACAGCAACACAAGCAAGGGCGGCTGCTGAAAGAACAACGGCAGCTGCTGGAGCCGCACTGCCTCCAGCAGCACCAACAGAAGCAGCGGCAGCGGCAGCAAAACGATCACCACGCGGCGGAACAGAAGGGAAGACAGCTCGAGCAAAGCAACCAGCAGCAGCATCTCCAGCAGGGAAGTCCCCAGCACCAGCAGAATCCCCAGCGTCAGCAACGAGAGCAATAAGAACACCGACAGAAGCAGAGACGCAGCACGCAGCACGAGAACGTACGTGTGCGAGGCCTCGAAAGAGAGAGACAAGAGCGAGAAGGGAAAGAATCCCGGTATGCGAGGCGACAGGCAGTGCGCAGGAAGAAGCAGAAGGATACGTTGAGGAGGAAGAGCGACAGCGGGAAGAGGAGGACGCAGAAGTGCAGCATACGGTCGATCGAGACGACGGAAATGAAGAAGCACATGCTGACGCAGAGGGAGCAGAAAAACAGGTGGAAAGAGATGTAGATCTAAACGTTAGCACTGAGCAGAAATCGAGAGACAAAAGAGGCTGCGTCTACGACGCAGAGGGAAAGGGAAGAAGGAGCGACTACAGGGAGGCTGAAGAAACGACGTCCAACGATGAATCTGGAGAAGAAGCGCATGGAGAAGGAAAAACTGCAGAACAAACAGAAAAGGAAGTGGCTTGTCTCAAGCAGCTCACGCGCGGACGCAACAGCCGGGCAACGGTTCCTGCTGCCCTCCTCCATAGACCAAGAAGAAAGTGCTGCAGCAGCAGCAGCAGGAAGCTGAAGCAGCAGCAGGGCAGGGAAGGAGAGCATTCTTCTGCTGTTCCCCATACCTCGGATGCGCTGCACACAGGTGAGTAGAAGCAACGCCACAACTCTAAAGAGCGGCAGACAGAATTTTCTTTCTATCAGCGGGCCTCCTGATACACAGACATACGTACATATGCGTCTACATGTACAGAACTATATGTGTGTATGCATGGGGAGGTTGCTCTCGTTTCCCTGGTACATCAAGCTATGGATTGATTCACGCGTACTCGGAAGGCAGAGGGAAAAGAATGCTCCTTCAGGACGCAGCGGGTGGAAACTCACAGATTCCAGGCCTCGTCAGAATACACTCTCGTAGAGAATCTTCGTGTATTCGGTACAGATATATATACGTGTATTTATGGTTGTATAGATGAGTAGAGGAGAGGGCGTGCGAAGAGAAGTCTGTAGTTCCCTCCGCGATGTTCTCTTCCTTGTTTACTTGTTTCCGTACAAGGAACACGCCACGAGAAGTTCTTAGGCATATGAATGAAGTGTGGGACCTCTACGCTGCCATGGCTGCAGCCCGTGCTTCTTCGAGTTATCCTCCTTCCGCGCCACGTTCTGCTCCTGCTGCAGTTTTGCCTGTTGCGATGGTCAATCTGCAGCTGCAACACGTGACGAGCCTCCTGCTGTGTGGTCAGCTGCAAATGCTTGCCTTGGTGGCCCCCCCCCCTTCCCCCACCTGCGCCTTGCTGCTTCTGCGTCTGCTGCTCGCCCTGCTGCGTTTGCTGCTTTTTTGCGGCAGCACAGAAAACGATGCTGCTGACGTTGGAACACTCTCCTCTTGCCTCAGCTGGTGCTGAGGTCGCTGCGGCGCTTGGAGACGGCGAAGATGCAGCATCTCGAAGCAGTGGCCACATAGATGGCGCTGTCTTTGATGCGGCTGCTTCCCCTGGGGGGGCTGCAGAGGGAGAAGCACCTCATGCGCTGCAGCGAATTCTAACGGATGCAACTCCTGCGTCGCATTTAACACCTTCTATTTCTTTTCCTCCTGGTGCTTCTGCTTGTCTTCTAGCTGCAACGTCTCACACCTTTGCTTCTCTTCCTGTTCACCATGCCGCTGCTGTTTCAGCGACGCCTGCCACTGCTGCTGCTGCTGGCGCTGAATCATCCATTGCTGTTTGTGGTCCTGAGAGTCCTGCAGCAATCACTGGAGTCAGTGGCGCGGCGGCGCAGAGCGATACCGACGACGACGTCACTGCGGGTTTCGCTGCTGCTTCTGCTTTTGATCTAGCTGCTGCTGGTGGGACAGCTGCAGGTGAGGTAGCTGGGGCTCGCGTGGCGGCAAGGAGAAGAGAGAAGCCAATCCAAACGACGCACGTGAGAACAGCAGCAGCGCATGCGCAGCAGCAGTGGGTTTCTGGGGCCGCAGTGACAGCAGCAGCAGCAGCAGAGAGAGAGGGCAGGCGATGGTGTTATTCGAACGTTGCGGACCCCGTAACGGAGAGCTCCCCTGCTGCGCATGCGTTTGAAGCTGCGACTGCCGTCGCAGCTGAAACGGAAGCGGCAGCAGCAGCAGCAGTCAGCTCTAGGAAACAGGGGGTGTGCCTTTCAGCAACAGGAGCAGCAGCAGAGCGAGGTTTACGTGGGAGCAGTGCTTTAGGTCGACCTCCTGCAGAAACAGCTCAAGCAGCAACGGGAATCCAGGGAGAGGGGCTCACGCATCCGAAGGACCCAGCACCAGCGCTAGCAGCAGAACTCACGCAAGTGCGGAACTCTGTGCTTGTTACCCCGGCGAAGACAACAGAAGAGGAATATGAAGCAGCCCCTGCAGCCGTGGAAAATGCTGCAGCGCATGCAGCTGAAGAAAGCGACGCAGCACAGCAACCGCACACGGACGTAGCAGCAGCCAATTTCGAATTAAGACTGCTGCTGCTATTGCAGCGGTTCCTGCAGCAACGCATAGGACGGGAGACGGAAACAACAAGTAGTCACAGAGAGAAGGCCGGAGCTGCTCTGTGTTGTTGGAGTTGTCGACTGTCAGACGGAGGGACTCAGACGCCTACGCAAGATTACTCCACACGCGGAGACTCCTGCGGAGAAGCATCAACTGCAGCAAGACTTCCTCTCTCTGCTGCACAGAAGGCAATATCCGGCACCCCTGCTGCCTGCAGGACGGCGTCACGGCGCCGACTACAGGCTTCTCTGCCTGCGGCTGCTGCTGCCGCTAGTCAGGTCCAAACGGGCCGCGGTTTGTTTTTACCTGCTGCTCCTCCCCCAGCAATGACACCCTTTCGCTGTCGGTTTTCTGCCGCCACTCCTGCAGAATGCGAGATTAAGGAGAACAGCAGACGCTGCCCCCTCGTTGAAGCCGCTGCTGCTCGCTGCAAGAGCATCCCTTCCTGCTCTCCCGCTGTTGCTGCTGCGGGGCGGAGCGTTATTACTGACGTGATGCCCAGGAGCAGCAAGGCCGCCGCGCTAACTGCCGTCCGCGCTACGACCGCTGCATGCAGCGCGCTGAATTTCTACGGGGCTAGGGAAGACGCAGCAGGTCGCTTTCTTCCGGGCGCTGCTGCTGCGTTTGATGGAGCTGCACGAGTCGCTGAAGAACCGGCGAACAACTGGCGGGGAGGTATGCCTGCTCGTCTTACTGCTGCTGGCATTACTGGTGCTAGCATTCCTCTTGCTGCAGCAGCCCGCCCTGCTGTTACGATGACACCAGGTGCTGCCGCTGCTTCTTGTCGCTGCAAAGCCTCTGCAGGAGGAGAAACTCCTCGCTGGACCGGGGCGTCTTCGCGAGTCTCCAGAGAAGTAGAAAGCACCACTTCCTACCTTTGCCGCACGCAGCAGCAACAGCAACACGCGCAGCAGCCAGCGCAACCGAAGCACTCCCAGCAGCAGCACCAGCTCCGTGAGCAGCAGCAGCAACAGCAGCAGCAGCACCAGCTTGGTGAGCAGGAGCAACAGCAGCAGCAGCAACCGCAGCAGCAGCAGCAACCGCAGCAGCAGCAGCAACAGCTCGGTGAGCAGGAGCAACAGCACCCCCATGAGCGGCGACAACGGCAAGACTTCTGGAAACGGCAAGAGCAGCAGATGGATAGGAGGCAACACCAGGAGAAGTACTTGCAAGAAGATTTTGTCTCCTGCTTGGTTGCTGAATGCTTGTCTGTTCTCTTGCCCAAGGCAGGAAGCGGTGCGCCTCTAGAAGTAGACGGGAGATGCGCTTCAACCCCCACCCCCCCGCCTTCCCACTATCGCTCTCCACGTCCTTCCCTCGCAGGCGTCCAAGAAACTCGAGGACATGCAGAACCGAGAAAGACAGAAGATGAAGAAGTGGCAGAAGAAGAACGAGGAATAGCCAGAGAACGTGTGGGCACAAGTACACCCATGGCACAGGGCAGCTCTTTCCTCAGCAGAGAACGACTGCTGAGACAGCCTACGCGTGAGTGATCGGCAACTCTTTATAAAGGGTGCAACTATACACTTGAGCACATGCTCCTCGCTATCCACTCCCCCACGTCTGTCCATCTATCTATCTACACATATATATATATATATATAGGATCCTGGGTAGGTGCTCTCTGACGCTGCTCCCTGAGGTGCTACTCGGACGAGGCTGCTGCCACCGCTGGTTCGGCTGTTGCTGCTGCCCCGCTGTTGCGGGAACTCTTGCGTGGCTCCGATTCTGGCTGTTGCTTTTCTTTTACCTTCTTGTAGCAATGCCGTGGGGTAGTGTGCTCCTTCTTCTTGCACCGACAACCCCCTACAACTGCTACTGGTCGACAGGCTGTTCACGCTGCTGGCCCCCGTGATTCTACTTCTGCTGTTGTGTTTGCTTTCCCCGCTGGTGCAGCAGTCCCTGTCTCGCCTCTCGCGCAAGTTGCCGCTGCCGCTGCTCGGGCTGCTGCGTGCCGTTCTGCTACGCTTCTCACATCTTCTGGAACACACCAACTGGCGCTGGCGTCTTTCAGCTACACCGTGCTGCTCGTACGACAGCCCCCTCACGTTGCCCTCCTGCAGATTCTAACAAATTTGCTTCTACTGCTGCCGCTGCTGCTGCACCTCGCGGCTCCTATTGCGACCCCTCCTGCTGCTGCTGTGGCACACTGTCGTCTTCCCTGCTGCTGCTGGTTCAGAGCCTTCTTCTCTGCTGGCGCTGTAGCTGCTTCCTGTGTACATGTATAGAGAGATCTGCGCGGTTCTGTAGTTTCCCCACTTTTTCTTTCCTTGTGCTCGGGATTAAATCTACCTGCGCGGCTTATCATCGCTGCTGCGTCCCCACTAACGCTGCTGCCCATAGCATCTCTGTCTTAGTCGGGTTGTCCACAGCAACTCAGACAGCTGCCGCTGCTGCTCCTCTCTGCTGCTGCTTCCCCCACTCCTTCGCTGGTGCTGCTGCAGTCCTTGCCTCGCCTTCGTCTACGCAGGCGCTGCTCGTTTCGCTTCCGACGCTAACTCTGTTGCTTCTACGACGACTGCAAGTCCAGCCGCTAGCGCGCGCGCTCTCCTGCTGCAGCTGCTGCCAGGCCGTCTCCTTCAGCAGCCGGTCCGACTGCCACAGCTGCTGCGCGTTGCAGCGCGATACATTGGTCTACACGTGCTATACCTGGTGTGCCTGCTTCATCTGCTGCTGTTGCTGGTGGTGTCACTGGTGGGACTCTCCTGTCGGGCTACTGCCGCTCTGGTTGCTGCTGCTGCTACCGTCCGCACGACGCACGCCGCTGTCTTTGCTTGCGTGGGGTGCAGGTGAAAGTGGAAAGGTCGCGGGGCTCGTCAAGGACGAAGAGGAAAACATTCTCACCGAGAAAAGGAGGAGAAAAGTTGACTGGGACTATGTCGACCGATTATACCGACGAGGCAGCGAACGCATGCAGCGCATGCAGCAGCGCGCAGAGCAGGTAACAAGTCAAAACTTTGCCACAGGCAATCACACGTGTCTCTATCCGTGGAAATCCAACCGTATGCCTCTCGACGTCCCTGGACACGTACGGTCCCAAACACTCACAGCTGCACAGCAAGTATTAACATATATATACATAGATAGGTAGGAAGAGAGGCAGAGATACAGATATACATATATATATATATATATGTACAGGGACAGATAGATAGAGACATATAGAGACGCATAGATAGATAAACAGATAGAAAGATAGGGGGAAAGAGAAATAGATAGGAAGAGAAATAGAGAGAGAACGAAAGATAGGCAAACAGATATCTGGAGAGAGACAGATAGATTGGTATGTGGAGACCGGCAGATAAACAGATGGACAGAGACGTAGATAGAGAGAGAGATAGATAGAGATATACCGATAGATACAGTTGAACAGATAGGTAGATCGATAGGACGAGATACACAGAGGGATAGATAGATAGATAGACACACATAGAGAGGCCGCGAAGGAGAGCGTCCACGCCTCGGTTATACGTTACGAGACGCAGTATTCCCGTTTTCTCTCAGACTTGCGAAGGCACCAGAGTCTGTGCAATCGCACACCGTCTGCGTGGAACAGTTTAAATGTGTTACATACTGTATTTCTTTTGAGAGGAAGGAAAGTGGCCCTGATCAAACTGCGCTGTCTGCATGAAGAAGCGTCGCCGCGACGACAGCAACGGGCAAGTGCATCTCGTCACCCCATCTGCTGGCTCTCCCATTCCCGCCGTTACTTCATTTTCTCTCTCTCCCCCTGCATACGCTTTATATCTGCGTGGTTTCCGCGTCTACGCAGCAATCCTACACGTGGGTATATTAGTCTGTGCACATAAATATATATACGTGTATATGTATATGTATTGGTCAACGTGTTATTTACTATGTTTTCACGTGGAAACCGGCGAATGAATGTATCCATATATAGACATGTATAGGCCGATGCGTTTACGTGACTACGGACGAATGACTACATATATATATATATATATACATGTGTGTATATAAATAGATGCACTTACGTCTATGTATTTAGGTGAGTACCCACGAATGCATGTATATATATGTATATGTATGTATGTCTATGTATTTAGGCGAGTACGGGCAAATGGGTACGCACGTATACATGTATACACATACATGTATGCCCACGTATTTCTTGAAAAAGGGGAGAATGAGTGTATGTATGTATATACATATGTGTCTGCATCTATGTAACAGTAGGCGAACGAGTGTAGACATGTCTACATGTATGGACGTTTATTCACGTGAGGCGGAGCGGATGAAGGTGCATCGCTTTTTTGCCTGCGTCCTGTTTTGCTTTTCAAAGGGCTGGGGGTCTACTACGGGAGTGAGACGCCCACACGCGTCCCAACGCCTTCACGTACTCACAACCATAGACCCGGCATACATAGAGGTATTTGTCCAGACTCCTGCATGCGTAGTGGACGTGCGACAACATATATATATATATATATATGTGTTTCTGTGCGTGTGTGGGTTTACGTATTTACGTACTTACGTATGCTTTCACCACGCGGCGTCGAACAGACCTGCGGCAGACGGCGCGCTTCAAAGATTCACAATGTGTACGCATACACATATATTGTGAAAGAAGGAGGCGCACACAAACACATATATGTATATATATATTCGTGGGGGAGTGCTTCTCTGTCCGAGACGTCCTCCTCTCTCTCTCTCTACACGTATATGTGTGATCCATGGGGTGCATACAAAGAGATATACGTAGACTCGGGAGTCCGCAGGTCGATCGTTATGTGTCTGTCTCTCTATATATCAGCCGCTTTTTCTACTACGCATGCGGTGCCTCTGAGTTTGTAAAGACGAATCCTGGTGAACACATTGCTCCTTGCAGCGTCTCGGTCCCTCAAGCCTCTACATATCTTTACGTTACGAATATTGTCCACAAGAAGATAGACGCGTAGACTGCAGCTCAGTATCACTTCTCTTCCGACGGTGGGTTTCTTCGTCTCCTCAGCGTACTCTGATTTGTCTCGTAGGGGGGGGGGGTTTTCTCGACAGAAGTGTCTTTTCTTTGGCGCGTATTTTTGCCACTTCTCAACTACGGCTGCTGTCCCTCTCTCTCTCTCTGCGACGTCAGCCACCTCTTGTTCTAAGAGCCTCACGTGTGTCCACTTTTCTTCGGGAGCTTTCTTCTCATATGCAGGATGCCGAAGGGCGTCCTTTCCACACATGCACACAGCAGCAGAGTAGTGGTAGTAGTGCCAGTAATAGCAGTACTAGTAGTGGTACTAAGTCCCGCAGCAACACACGTATGCTTTTGAAGAAAGCTTCTTCCGTAGGGAAGCTCTCGAGTTCGTCTCTCAGGAGTGCCGCAAACCGAAGTGCGTCGTCTGCTGTCGATTTTCTTGCGTATCGAGGAGCAACGGTCGTCGAAGAGACTCAGCAGAGTAGGGCGCCTGGCGCTGCTGTATGTTATTTTCTCCCCACTATCTGCTACTTTTGCTTCTCTACTGTCTGTGTCTTCTTCTGCGTTCCCACTTTGCCCTTCGTCTTTTCCCCTCTTTTCTTCTTCATGTTCTCCTTTGTGTCGCGCTTCTCGCTTTTTCGTATTCTGCTTCGCCCTCTTCTGGCTCCTGGTTTAGTCCTTCTTCGCCCCTATCTCTTCGTCTTCCTCCCTTTAATCGTCATCTTCTTCCTTTTCTTCGTCTTCTCCTTCTTCTTGCTGTTCTCCGTCTTTTCCTCTCTGGACGCCGACCCCACCCGCTTCTTCCTTTTCGATGCTTCCCTGCTTGTTCTCAATTTTTGCCTCTTCTCGTTCTTCTGCCGCTTCTTCTGCTCCTTCTCCGTCTTCTCTTCTCGGAGTCCCTTCGCCTTCTCGTAGCCCGGAGGCTGTCGAAGGCCTCAAGCAGGTACGGACTCACCATTCTATTGAAGCCTCTCTTCTTTTTCCTTCCGTTTCACGCCTCTCCCTCGCCTGCTCCCCCCCTTTCGATTTTGGCTTCCCGACTTCCTTTCTCGTTTCTTCTTCTACTTTCTCATCGTTCTTCCACTTCCTTCTTCCCCGTCGTTTTCTCCTCCTCCTGGCTCTCCGTTTGTTTAAATTCCCTTCTTTTCATTTGGGCTTCCTCATGCTTCCCTTCCTCCCGTCTCCTTCTTCGTCTCTCTCCACTTCTTCTCTCTCTTCCTCGTCTTTCTCTTTTTTTTCTCTTCCACATGAATTCTTCCGTCCTTCGATGTTTCCCCCCCCCCCCCCGACCCGCTGGTCCTTTCTGCACTCCTCTCTCTCCTGTCGCTTCTTTCGTGTCTTCTGCCTTCCTTCCTTCGCCTTCCCTATCTTCCTCGCTCTCGCTGCTTTGCTTCCGTTTCCCTACTTTGGGTCACCCTGGCTTGCGTGTGCGACAGTCTCCATCTGTTGCTGCAGCTGTGGAGAGAACAGGAGGAAAAGGTGGAACGGGAAAAATTGGCGCTGCGCTGGAGATCCCCGCGCCTGGGGTAAGTCGTTGATATTGCCTCGTATATATCACACATGTGGATACGCACAAACATATCACTCCATCATTCACGTCCATAACACATAAATATATACATATATGTATATGTATGCGCGACCAGCTGTATTGTATGCAGTGGATATACGTTCTCTCTCTATATATACATCAATACCTTTGTCTAACGATGTGCTTCTACACGTACGTGTATGAGCACCTACATGCACTTCCTCGCACGTTTTTGTACGACCACACAATTCTGCTTATTCAAACATATATTTATATATAGATGTATAGCTGTAGTCACGTCTGGTCTGTCCATATGTGTAGGTATACATACACGCATACAGAGAGGAAGAATAAATATATATATATATATGTGTGTGTATGTTTATCGACTAAAGCACGTGTATGTGTGGATGTGCTATGATACAAATGTACACATAGGCGTGTGCGCTCGCGTCTCTCTACCATAAGTAAATGAACTTCCCTGTCTCTGCACGGGCCCGCCCGCGTGTCTCCAAAGGGACATGGACAAGTACACGTACATGCAGAGATATCACTCGCCGGGTTGGTTTGGAGACGCGCTGGCATCGCTACAGTTCTCCACTTGCTACATCTCATCCCCGACGGATGAACGGGCGTGAGGCCCTGTCCCCCAGGAAGATGCCCATCCGCACACGTCCGTGACCGCCAGTGAATATTAACACGCCTCTCTCCCTTTTCTCTCTGTGAATCCGCACGCTCCTTCTCTATTCCTCTCCCTCTGTCTGTCGGTGAATGCATACACATAACATATGCGTACATGTCTCTTTCTCTTTCTCTCTCTCTCTCTATATATATATATATACATATATATATGTATGCATGCATGTCTCCATATACGTATACATGCATATATGTCTATGCTTGTCTTGGGTCGTATGTGCGTGTCTCTCTGTTGCTGTGTGTAACTGCGTTTATCTCCCGCTCCTGCTTCAAGACATGGAAAAGCAGCGTACATTTTATAGCGCGGATAGCGCCACGCGAGCGAGACAGCAAAAGACGCCCCCGTTCGAAAGAAAAATACTTTCAACAACGTAGGCGTGCGCGCGCACGTGAGTATCCGTTGGATGTATACACACGCTTAGGGGAAGTGGCAGGCGTGGAGGCACACGCACGCACGCAAGAGATACACACGTCTAAAAGAAGACGCAGCAGGGCCTGGATTGTGCACGTGTACACACCGGCAGAGAGTAGACTATGAAGATACACGTAGGCGTATACGCAGGCACAGCACACGTCTCGCAGGCATACGTCCAGGCTCGACGTGCTGTTGCAGGTGTCCTCGCCTCAGAAAGGCGAGGACTCACTCAGTGTGAGTGAAGCGCCTGTGAACAGAAGCAACGAACGACGTGGGTGCACACGAGGAGCAGGAACTCGTGTTTATCTCTTATTCTCTCTTTCTGTCTGCTTTCAAGAAGCAGCAAGTATGTCTTCCGTCTGGGTGTGTTCACCCAAGAGATAGTAGACAGGTGGACAGCTGGGATGGGTAAGCGGCCGGTATTCCTCTCGTCCAAGCAGCAGCCGTGGCAGACATCCACCGCGCGCATGCGGCACGTACTCTATGTGTAGCTTAGGTGCATACGAGAAAGATTCATTCCTTCGGCAGGCCGCAGCAGCAGTTCCACGTGGTCGACGTGGACAACGTAGAGGTGCATCTACGTCCAGCACTGCATTGCCTCTTGCGCCGAATTGCAAGCAAGGCAAACCATTCCCCTTTTTCGCCAAAAGCACTGCAGCCTTGCAGGCAGGCACGCCTCCGCAGCAAATGTTAGGAGCAGGCGCTCTATAACGAACCCCGCATGTGTACAGCGAGATTCTGTCCAGTGCGACCTCGGTGTCCATACACGTAGAAGCAGCTGGGAATATGAGATGCATGTGCCTCAACGTAGCGGTAACGGCGTCCACAAGCATACGTGTGATATGCAGCTGGTGTGGCAGGCGTGCACGTAAAGTAGTAGGAGGGGAGTTGTCCATGTGGCTCTACGAGTGTGGGTGCAGGGAGTACATGATGCGTCCACGTAGAAGAAGTAATGTTGTTCTCCACATGTGTGCAAGTGGATGCTTCGGGAAGAGCCTATGACAGCATTCACACAAAAGTAGCCGTAGTGAAGTCCACCCCCAGCAGCGACGACTTTTTAGCAGCGACGAGTTCTTGGCAGCGACGACTACACATGTGGTGGCAGCAAGGACAAGGCAGGCAGTGTCGTAGGGAACTGCCTGTGAGTGGGCAGGAGAACAGTGGAAATGTAAGTAGTACACGTCCAGGCGTGCCCGGCATTTGCTGGTGACTTCTTGTATATGGAGGGACGGTCTTCGAAGAATGCCAGGCACAACTTTCTTACTTGGCTCGAACAAGCAGGACCGGCAACAAGTCAGAGAATATGGTGACAGCGTTATCTGCCCGATGTTTCATACGAGTAAATTTACCAGGGATCGATAGATACAAAGAAAGGATCACTTTTTGTGCTCGTATCAAGAAAAGCTTATACAACAAACACACAACAAACGCATATATACGTTTAGTTATTTCAACATATATTTTTGTCCGGTTTTAACGCATGTATTCATATAGTTTCGCGTGTATAATGTATACAATGGTTGCACACGTCTAACTTCGGCAATATACATATGTATATATATATATATGCATGTAAGTGTGGCGTGGCTAGCTGAGCAGCTGCATTTTTGCAAGGCAGCAGCAGCCACGTTGTTTTGATGCGGCATTCTTCAGTATCACTCGTTCTGTGTGTAGCACTGGAGAGGATAGCAGCCGTTTTCTCATTACCTGGTGCCGCCACCTCTTGTGCGTAATGCAGGAATCGCAGCAGCGTTTCTTCTCCGTGTATGTGGCGATGGACAAAAGTGTTTTACGCGTGCACCTCGCAAGCAAGTCGTTGTATTCGGAGAAAGTATCGCACACACAAGGCCGCGGAGCTGAGATGTGTGAATGTGTGTATAAATATTTGGATGACGCGTAGATATCTATTCCGCGTATATTTGCTGCCGCGGCCGCTCCTGCTGTTATGTCCTGCAGAAGTCGTTGGAGCGTGCCATCAACAGGCACAGCGGCAGGAAGACCAACGGCACACAGGCAAGGAGAAGCGGCAACGGGAAAACCAGCAGAGTTAGTAGCAGGTGAAGGATCCACTGCAGCAGGTGGAACAGCAGCACCACTGGAAAGGTTATCCGCAACAAGAGGCGCGGGGGGAGTAGCAAGAAGAACAGCAGCACCACAAGATAGAGCAGCACAGGCGCCGAGCGGGGTCGCAGGAGAAACAGACGGAGTGATACGAGTAGGGACAGGACTAAAGGCGGCAAGACGAACTGCGCACGCTGGAAGAACAGCAGCAGCAGGTAGAGGTGGGTCAGCAGCAGGTCGAGGCGGTTTAGCAGCAGTAGCTGGTCCTGGGACGCCTGTAACAGCAATGATAACACGATCGCGTTTTTCCTGTTCCCCTTCCTTCACCTCTCCTGCTGCTGCCGTTCTTCCAGCGTGCGCAGTTGGTAGCGGCGCTGCCGGCTTCTCGAACTCCGGTGCTGCTTCTTTTGCTACCCAGCGCCGCACAGCAGCAGCGACATCAACCGACGAGGCGGCACCCAAGAGAGCTGGCGTCGCAGCTCGTTTAACAGCAACTTTCTGGGGCGAAGAAAATGCTCTGCCTTTTACAAGTCCTTCGTTCTACATGGAACCGTCTTCCCCAGTGTATAGTGACTCATCACCAGCTGCACATACCACAGCAAGAGACGCAGCAGGGCAAGCAGCAGGAGCAGCAAGAGAAGCACCAAGGCCAGGATGGCGGGCAGCAGCAGCTAAAGCTGGACCTCCGTTAGCACAGAAGTTGGCAGCAACCACACGTACACCAGCAAGAACAGCAAATCGAACAGCAACACCAGCACAGAGGGGTGCCGTAGCACTTCTGTTAGGAGGGACTGCACCAAGAGCCGCTGTGCCTCCCCTAAGGACAGGAGGAACAGCAATCAAATCAGCAAGTAGCCGGCCGCAACCGCACCCGCATGAAAACGTTCTACTTCCGCCTTATCGGGAGAGCTGGACAAGGTCTGCGTCACTACCAATAGTAGGGAGGAACAAAGCAGCGACAGGGCCGCCAGCAGCAGCAACTGTTGCAACACCAGCACGACATGGTAAAACACCGGCACAACACAGTGCAACAGCTGCAAGGCTTGCTGCTGCTGCAAGTGCGCTGAGTGCAATAAAACGAGACACGCAAACTCTAGCAGGCAGTAGAGCCCCCCTCCGGCGTATCATCTGTCCGGTGGATAGTGCTGCTGGCATCAGCGGCAGCAAGGGTGGCATCCATTACAGCAGCTGCAACGGCAACGACCAGCGCAGCGGCAGGTACAGAGGCAGGAGCAACAGCAGCAAACCGAGCACGAGCGACATCGGCAAGAGTTGTCGGCAGCAGTCGGGTGTGGGGGTCGCGACTCACAAATCTGATGCAGCAGAGAGAGAAGCACGTAAGCGCCAAACAGTTTACCACTCGAGACTGAACGCACTACGGAGTGTAGATACAGTGCACCAGTGGAAAAGCAACTGCGTGGGACAGTTTCCATCCGTGTTTCTCTCTGTAGAAGAACTCCACTCACACGAGAAAAACCAGAAGTCCAGGGACGCAGAGGGGGTTTTGTTCGCCAAGATGACTGCAACAGCAGCAACAGCCGACGGCAGAGGAAATGCAAACGGGCAGTCAAGACTGGTGCACGCATATGGTACAGCAGCAGCAGCGGAAACCGGGTCGCTAAGGAGAGAACACAGCCACAAAGAAGAAGTACCGGTCTCTCCTGTGTCGGAGAATTGTCACTGGCAGGAGGATATGTACGCGTGGGAGGAGAAGAGGGAGCTGCAAAGGCTGCTGCTCCAAAACAGCAGCGTCGTTGACTTCCAGTGCCGTTCGTCAACAGCAGCTCGTGCAGCACCGTTGCACCGGCAGCAGCATTGACCAGCAGACAGACGCAGCAGCAGTGGCAAACGCTTACGACGTGGGTAGGTGGTCCTGCGGAAGACAACGAGTAGCGAGGCTCTGCGAGAGAAAAATGCGGAGCGCACAAAGATAAATCAAACAGTGCAGGCGGTCTGCCTCAAAGTAAAGAGAGAAAAGGGTTCACCTCCGATTGCCGTCTCTCAAGGAGCTCGAATAGCGGCGCGGCGCTCTCTTCACACGTGCGACAACAGAAGAATATCCAGAGGCTTATGTTGTAAAGACATATATATTCGTGTGGCTGCGTTTTGACGCATACACGTGTTGCACGTTCATGTATAATTACCCGTGAAAGTGGCTTTATGTACTGCATGGACATATATATATATATATATATGTATATGTATATGTATATATATATAAATGTGAACCGCGCATTCAGTACATGCGTGTGTAGACGAACACTAACGCAGACGCATTCATGCGTGAAGAGAGGTTCTTCATGAATTTTTACATGTGTGGGCACACGCAGAGGTTGCGTCCGGCAGCGCTTTTTAAACAACACGCCTTCTTGTGACGTGTTAGCAACCTAGAAAACGAAGAAACGCTAGAGTCGCTGGTCCCCGGAAACACAAAGCAGGCAACGAGACAAAAGTGACTCACATCTATCGTCGAATACCGCTGTCTGCCGCGTCGCTAGGGGGGGCAATATTGTCTGCATACAGCAGCAGTCAACGACCAGGGTCCCGGTATCACCGAGAAGTTGCACGTGCGCATGGGGCGGCCGCTGGCTTCTATTTTCTGTCTCTCTCCATCTTTCTCTTCTTCTTCTTCGTCTTTCCTCGCTGGTTCTCTTGTTCCCTTTTCCCAATCCTGCTCTGTTTCCCTTCTTTGGAACCGTTTGTTACTTCCCGCCTACGCGTGTTCAGCTGCACAGCGAATTCCTCGCTGAGACAGCTCCGACCTTGTCAGCACAGCTTTAGCAATAGTGCGTTACTATCTTACACTGAGGCGTTTCACCTCTAGAACAAGCAAATCCCCATGTCTGCAGAGTCGTGGGCACGCTTGCCTGTGTAATGCATCCGTTTGTGTCTATCTAAGTGTATAGGCTTCAACGTGGAGGAGTGCTACGCTCGTGCGAGCCCAAGTTTTTACACAGGAGTAGGATGACTACATGTGTGGTTTCGAATATAAATATACCTCGCGCTTCAATCGAGCACAGCTAGGTGCAATTTAGCAGAAACACCGAGTCAGCTCTCAAATTTGCACGTTGATGTTATGAAAGAATTTCTTGTCGCGCCCCCAGTGCTTTTCGCTGAAGGTCACCTTGCAAAGTGGAGACGTCGCAGTGACGAGAAAAGACTTTGCACGCTAATATCAAGGACGCAAAAACAGCACTTGTGCAAACACTTGCACGCACCCGGCTTCACGGTCTTCTGAGGTCCAAACAGTGGGCAGGTGTCGCCGCTGGGACCGGCACTGCTACTGCTGTCTTCCTGCTGCAGCGGCCTCCCTTTGCCGCTGCTGGTGTCTGCTATAGACGACGACGGCCTCCTGTTGTTGCTGCGGGTGCTTGCAAACAGGAGCCTACACTGTGCTGCTGCAGTTGTCCCTGCTGCGGAACATGTGCAGCTGCTCCTGCTTCTGCTTCTCTTCCCTTTGCCGCAACACGCTGCCGCGGTCGTGCCTGCTGCTGCAATGCCCGTTCGGCTGTTGCCGTTGTTCCCAGTTCAAGGTTGCTGCTGTACAACACTGCAACCTCGTGTAAGGACAGAGTCCGGCGACCACCTCACTCACATATCCGTGGCTCTGCCTACCGCTGATTGATACATGTCTGTTTAATGGAGCGACGAGGTATGCTACTAATACTGCATTTCAGTATCTTGGCTGTACGCGACGAACCGAGGGAGGTATAAACAAAAGTGTGACACATGCCACGCACACCGCGACCAAGCACGAACTCGTTTATCACCGTTGTGCAAGACAAAGAACACGTCTGCTGACGGTGCACTACACATATGTGTGTGTCACCATCTATGAGACTCGCGCTGTCCCACATGCGTAAGAGGCCGTATAGGAGGCGACGCAAGAAACGAGCTATAGGACGCTGCTCCAGCCATTCTGTCTCTGAGTTCAGTCCTGCTGCACCCTCGCATTGCCACACTGAGATTTAGTAGGTATTCAGATTCACTTCCTAGCCATGAACTAGGTGAGGTGACGGAAGCAGCGCGCCAATTCAGGCATACAGTGGTGTCTCTCCTTCGTGGGCTTGCTCTCTCTGTCTGTATGTATATATATACAGACAGAGAGAGAGACATGTACACGCGTTAACATGCTAACGGAGTCGCAGCCTGTCCAATCAATCTTGCCTCGATGTGCTAGAGGAGTTGTATGCAAATCTACATTCGTTGGATGAGTAACGCGCTGCAGCACATGCACTGGATGCGCTGTGTCACACGTGCGCAAGACGTTTATGTGAACTACTGCCGACAGCGTGTGTGTATCGCTGCACCGCGGCGTATGGCGTCTGTACGTACACGAAAAGCAGTTCGTCTTCCGTCCCTCAACAGCAGCTGCTTAATTTTTGTAGGTTCACAAGAGCGCTGAAGATGCCAGGTTTACAGCTTGCGCATCTACAGAATGTTGCTTGACTGCGGAGCTGCTGCCGCTGCTGGCGTCGCTGTTGCAACTGCCTCCTCTGGATGCAGAAACACGAGAGGTGTGGCTTCGGAGCACGCCACACATACACCTGCAGTAATCTATTACACCGTACAGCTCTAATATTTTTAGGACTAGAAGCGGCGCGACCCGTATGCGCGCTGCTGTACTTCATTGCGATCTACGCATACATGGTAGTGTTGTGTATGTGGACATGTACAATCCCGTGTATATCTTTATATATATATATATATGTACACGAGAATACTCTTCAGCAGCGACACCTATGCGGCACCTGTGTAAAAATATACCTATTTATGTATATGCCCTGAGAAAGCGACACCTGACGCTGCTTACACACTGGTTGAAACACAATTCAAGGATCGGGCAACATGTAAACGCCAGCCAGCCGCCTGTTCCGCTGTGGCTTGACGGGACAGAGAAGTCGTTTTTCTTTCTGCGCATGCATGCGATAAAGAGCGGATACACGCACAAGCTAGACAGACGTGACCTGCTGCGTCCAGATCGTACACGCCCTGCTAATCTGTAGACCACTACACAATTTGGCCCCGGCAGACTAGGTTGCGATACACATACATATATATATATATATACATCTATATATATATATATATGCAGATACAGATACCCAGTGGCTGCGTCCCATCACTGGTGAAAGCACGTATGCGCCATTGTCGCCCTTTCCTAAATTACCACATATCGACATGTTTCTATTACGTGCGTGGCCCCCACCTGGACGCAGTTACGTGGTGCTGCGACAAGAGCTCCGCATGTAAAAATATGGATTGACTGTATGTTCTACTATAAGCGAAACCCACATTCTACTGCTACAACAGCACCAGCAGCAGCCGTTGCACTAGTAGCAGCAAACGCCCGCCATACAAACGGCTGCAACAACCGCAGTCGTAGCTACAACGATACCTGCAACTGCAGCAGCAGATGCACTCGCAGACGCAGCAGGTATCAGCGTGTCCGTGTACGTCAGCCACTTTGGAAGACGCCCCCCGACGTCAGATCTAGCTTTTCGCGAAAATGTCGTGGAAAGCCTGTCTTCTTTTTTGCATGTGACTTGAAGAATTCGGCGAGGTAATTCGATGAGCACATCAGAAACGTTCCCTTTTTTCCCAGCAGCATTCTCCCGGCCTCTCACCGTCCGTAAAGGACACTCATCGAAAAGAACACAGTCCTCGCACGGTTGTTGGAAGAAGTGAACTTTTGAGTACCTTGTAGGGGGTATATATATTCACGTAAATCGGTACGTGTACACATGCAGGCGTATCCTTTGTGTCAACATCGCCTCCCCACCGCCCCTGACCCACAAAACCGTACACACATACGCGTGGAACTCAAGAAGCACTCATAAACGAGTAAGCCTACGTACACATTTTACACACCAGGCACTAATGAAAGATGCGAAACACTGCAAATAAACAATACCCTACCATTTGGCCACTCCTTCACTGAAGTGTTCATAACACAGAAGCACCCTTGAGAAGACGAGATCATCTTAAAACGGCAAACACAGAATCACGCCTTGGTCAAAAGTAGTTCACAGAAGAAAACGAATGAAGTGTCGCGGCAGCTCGGGATGGAAGGCTTCTTTGTCTCTTTACACATAGAGAAGAACGTCGCACGTCCACGACGGCATCCACGGGATCAACTCTCCCTCCGCATACACACCAACCCGTCTGTTCGTGCACTTACATGTATCTTCACGTATATATATGTAATGTTCGTATGAAACGAACGCACGCACGTACGCACATTCTCGTGTATGGATATCCACAGCAACAAACTGACGTACAAACACCTACACATATACACGTATAACCATACATAAAAACATATATGCGTACACTTACAGGTACGGTGTGTATCCACCCCATTATGTACAGAGCCAGCCGATGTGCACGACAGATGCATCGCCGAGAAGACAGACAGAACCACCCTCCTTGCAAAGGCACCTCTCCGTGAGAGAAAAAGTATATTCTCTCCCTTCCTGAAGACTGCTCACTGCCGCTTGATGGTGAGTGTACCGACAGCTGTTTTCTTCACGGTGCTTTTCTCTCCGAGCAGCAGCAGTGCCCCTGCGTGCGCCTGGCAACGCAGTGGACGATGCGACAACCCACCAGTCGACAGGCAGTCCTTCCACCCACGTGCACGTGTCCCACCACATCCGGCTGTCCCACCCCGTAACTGGTGCTCCCAACCACACAAACAAAACACTGTTCTTCCGAGACACGTTTTCCACGTAAAAAGAAAGAGCGGGGGAGTGCAACGCACACACAGAACGTAATCGCACACGTGTGCGTGGCGGCTGCACAGAGCTACGGGCCGCCCCAAATGTGTCCTCTTTCGCTCCTCCACGCGCATCTCTACACGTGTCGAGACGCAGAGAGAGCCGCAGGCAACTTCACGGCGATATGGACACGGGCACCAGCCTTCGTGAGTGTGTGCGTGAACAGATGCACGTACACCGATAGAAAAGATCCTTCACACTTTCATCACACTACGCCACGCATGTACACAAAGAGAAACATATGTATAGAGAAAGATAGATGCGTCTGTCTCTTCGCGCACATATAGACACAGACACCCGCCGCCAGACCCACGTCCGTTTTGAGAGGAAAACAGAGACCCCGACGAGAGGAACAGCAGACAGTAAAGCGAACACAGATACACACTTGCGCTGCTCTCCACCGGTTATATCCGTCTACACACACACGCGTGAAAGACAGATTCACTTTCTCTACAGGCCGCTTCTCCACTTTGTCGTTCGGTAGCGGCGGCCTGCTGTTGTGGCAACTCCTCACGCCGGCCCGCGACGGCCGCTGCGAACGCACCTGCTGCACCTTCGCGCTCTGATACCGCGCTCTCCCCCGACAGACGCGCAGATACACCTAAGTATACACACACACCTACTGCGCGTATATATATACACGTGCATATGTGTGTGTACACGATACGCATATATATATATATGTATATATATGTACGAGATGTGTGCAAGCGTCTGCACGTATACACATAGGTGTACGTATGTATGGGTATGAACGGGAGGGAAGAAAATAGAGAAAAGGGAATGTGGAAGGAACGCCTGGGCGCGCGCGCGCGGGCGTTTTTTTCGAGGACACAGTCGCGTGTTCTGGACTTTCTTCTGCGTCCCTTCTCTCTCTGACGCGGCTCTGCATGCAGCGACGCCCGTCTTCTTCAACTCGCTGCAGGCCGCCTCCCACCAAATCAGAAGGGGAAAGTCACCGAGGGCAGCTTAGCTCGCGCGTACGCGACGACGTTGGCGGTGCACTGCCGTATACGAGCACGTGTATGCGTACAAAATCTTACTCTACACCACATCGCAGCTTGCAGAGCAGCAGAGAACGCCGCACATAAGTTTAGAGAAACGTGTGAAGGTACGGGAATATGAATACATACACATATGCGTACTTGTATATAAGTGTATTAAGGTACGGATGCAAACACATGTACTCTGTCTACGGAAGTGAGGATGTCACACAGATATCACTTTACGCTGCAGCACTCAGCACTGAGCGCCGGCGCGCGTGCGCGCGACTACAAGAGCCGTCCGTCCACACACACACACGCACACACACACACACACACAAAGATGTACAAAACGATCCTCCTTCTCTTCCCGCTGACCCAATTTTCCGACTACTGGCTCATTGGCTGTTCAGCGTCCCTCTCTCTGTTTCTATACGTATATAGAGACCCACGCGGCGGTCAGCTAAGAAACGCATGTATAAACAGATCTGCGCACTTGTTCTCTCCAAGAGGAATATATGTAAGATGAAGAAGAAGATTATTTGTGGACAGACACGAAGCCGTTCACAGCCGGGCATCCCTGCAAGTGAACGTACACAGGTTTTGCCCCTGTGCTTGAAGCCGCGAGTAAAACGACGGCATGCAGTCGCAAGTGCTGCTTCCTGCTCGTTCTCCACTGTGAAGAGTTGCAGCAGCGTCTTGGGCTACGCGCACGCAGACACGTTCACCTTCTGAAAATGGTCTGCTGCTGGCGCTGCCTGGACTGGTACCGCAGGAGACTGCAGTGCTGCTGCCCTTGTCGCTCTCCCCAAAAGGACGCTCCTGGTTTTCTAGCTCGCTTCCGCAGCTACCAGCGCATGACTTCCCTCTATCCTTTTCTGCTGCTGCTGCTCCTGCGTTGGCATCTGGAGGAGTCAGTACCAGCGCATGAGTTCCCTCCTTTTCTCCTGCTGCTGCTCCTGCTTTGGCATCTGGAGGAGTCAGTTTTAACACTTCTGCAGGTGTTGCGCGACGCTGCTGCACTGCTGGGAAGCTGCAGTTGCTGCTGCTATTGTTGTTGCTGCTGCAAGTGCTGCGCTGCTGTTGCTGCCCAGATACGGCTGTTGCTGCTGCTGCAGGTGCTGCTCTTGCTGCTGTCGTTGTGAAGGCCGTTACGCCGCGGGGTCCTGCTATCGCAAGTGCGACTACTGTATGCGCTGCTGCTCTTGCTCGTGTACGTGCTGCGGTTGCTGTCCCCGCTGCTGTGGCTTTGCATGCTGTCGGTCTTCCTGTTGGTCCTGTTGCACCGCTTGAGAACCCAGTCGTTCGCCACTTCTTTTCCTCACACTTGCCCGCAGCTGCATCTCTCCCCCGACGTGGCTCAGCGACTCGCTGGGGCTTCCTCCAGCGGCTGGGCTGCTGCAGCAGGAGGCGAAAAGCGCTGCTCTTCCGCCGGGCTTCCTGCAGCTGCGTGTGCTGCGCCTCCCTCTCCTGCAGCCGCTGCCACCTGTGCTGCCTTGACGTGGGGGGCAGCAGGTCCTTCTCCGGAAGCCATCCCTCGCCCTGCGGCACCAGATCCTCCTCCTGTTGCTGGGCTGCCGGTGGCAACGCCTGAGTACGCTTCCGACAGGCCTCCGCATGTTGCTGACGGCGTCTCTGCTGGTGCTGCTGTGCTCATTGTTGCGTCGGCGTACTTGTCAAGTGCGGTTCCCAGGCCTGCAGGGGGGAGTCTTTCTTCGGCAGAGGTCCCTGCAGCAGCAGATCCTATCTTTCCTTCCGGCTCATCAGCCCCCCCCACCAATGCTCCTGGTACTGCGCTTCCTGACTCTGCTGCTGGAGCTCCTACACCACCTCGTCCTGCAGAGAGCTGCAGAGGAAGACCCAGGGAGCTCGAGCGACGGCGAGAGCCCCCAGTTTCCTTGGCCTCCGGAGAAGCAGTGCTGCCGTCTCGTCTATCCCGTTCGCCCGCACGCTGCGCAGCAGCAGCTGCATCGGAAGATCCTCGCAAGGCGTGTCCTGCTGTGGGGTCACCTCCCGTTGCTGATGCGTCATCTTTCTCTCTTTCTCCCTCTTCCATTCCTCGCGCTGCTGTCGCTCCCCTCCCTTCAAAACCGGCGGCCTCATCTGCTGCTGCGGCTCCAGAAAAATCTGGCGCTCTGCCTCTTCCTCCCCCCGCTCCTTCTCTGCCTTCCTTTTCTTGCAGGTCTCGTTCTCCCATGGCGAACGACGTGCCTTCCGCCCCTCCTGCTGGTCGCGTCTCGGTCTTCGCTGCCGCTCCTCCTCCTGCTGCTCTTCCCTCGAGGTGTGGGGTGGCAGTTTCTGCCGCAGCTCCAGGGGTGGCGCCACTTCTCTCTTCCCTGCACCGCCTGCTGCTGTAGGGCTCCTCGCCGCTGCTGGAAGGCGAACGGCTCCGCTTACGTCCCGGCCCGCAGCCGCGGCTCGTGGATCTTCCCCCCCTGTCTCTGGAGGAGGACGACGGCCGGCGTCTTCCCGTTCCTCTTTCGAAAGAAGGGGACGAAGCGCGGTAGTCATTTCTTCTCTGCATCTTGCCGCAGTCCTCGTCCCGTCGCCGTGCGTGCACGCCTTCCCCGTATTCATCCTCGTCTCGTCGCGCATGCAAAGACTCTTCCTCTCTTCGCTCTCGTGTGTTGCCGTGGTAGTAGTAGTAGTCCCCACGGTGCTCCTGGGGCATCGCGTTCTTCCGCCGCTCCGGCGACCGCGAAGGTCCTCGCTCCCGGTAGCCCCCCCCTCCACGCGACGGACGCGGCCAGTCTCCTCTGGTCGAGCTGCTCGTTCTCACACACAGTCCCCCCGCACATTCTCAAAGGCCAATACACGGAAAATAAAGTTCCCCGCATGCAAGGAAAAACACACACGGGCGGGCCGTAGGACCAGCGTCCACGTGGAGACAGCATCAAGGGCGCAAAATAAAGGCGCTGCTTTATCAGAAATGTGGAAGCGGGCACAGGCAACGATTCAGGGGTGCACCAAGGTCGACCCTTCCGAACACAATGCTCTGCGAGCGATAAAAGCCGACGCAGACATCTAGACGGAGACAACGTACGGACGTTTCTGGTGTATATGTACGTATAATCAGTGTACGTATTTATTTTCTGTGTATGTGTGTAGATCTATATCCACACAAACGCACAGACGCAGACATCCGTACACACACACGCGCACGTACACATATACACGTCCAAACATACCTTTGTCTTTACCTACATAAACATACGTATCCGTATACATAAGGACGCATACGCGTATACGTACATACCTGCGCACATAACACAAATACAAACACACGCGCCTACACGTGGGCAACGACACACACACACACACACACACACACACGCACACACGCAAAGATCCACGTATACATCGATGCGAAGTGCATGGGGGAAAACAGACTGCCTCGACGTGAGAGAAGAACTGCTACACAAGAATTTGGCAGCAAATGCGTGAAGACGAGGACAGACACGTTTCGACAAGGACAGTCCTCGCGGCAAAGGAAAACTCTGGACAGTTCGCGAACTCACCCTCTGTAGGAACCACCTCCGCCGCCGCCTCCTCCTCCGCCGCCGCCGCCTCCTCCTCCACGGCCGCTCTCTGTTCTCCACTGCTGCCGCCGCAGTTGAAATCGTCTCCGCTGCGCGCATTTGTTCAGAGCCACTAGCGACGGCAGGACCTTATCAGAGCGCACCAACCGCACGCGAGGGAGACACGAATGACGGGACACCCGAAGACGGCCGCAGGTACACACACAACTTCTACTACGCATGCACGTGTGGCGCGCGTCGCAGTCAGCGAAGAAGAGTGAGCAACGTTTCTGCAGCGTTGCAGCAGGAATAACGAGCGCATGCAACGGAACAAGACGCCGGCATCGAAGACCAACCCGCGCCACACCTAGACGCTGGCCCACTCACACGCAGATACGCACCTCCACACAAATCCACATATCTCCCCCACACGTGAGAGACGGGGAGTGGACGAACATAGGCCCTCCGAAGATGTACACAGACGCACATGTGTCGAACAAAAACGGGAGCGCGTATACGGGCACACGGCGGCATCACTCTCGCCTCGCCCTCAGGCAGTGTGTGGAACTCGACGCAGATATATATACATGTACATATATACTTACCTGTGTATTGTATATATATATATCTTTGCACAAACAAAACATTCCACCCGGCAGGCACGCACACACGTAGATCCGGCCTGTGGACCGAATTGCAGGGCGCCCGGCGCTTTCGAGTGAAGGCCTGTGGCGCCGCACGAGACGAAGAGAAGAAAAAGCTCGTCGTCCGTCGAGCTAAGGACGTGTGCAAATGTGAAGCCGGGCAGGCTTCTTCAAGGACTCTCAGCAGAGACGTTTTGGTCGATCCACGACGGGTTCTGCTCAGAAAGGGGTACTTTATTGCCAGAAACTCAGCACATCACACAGATATCTATACACATGAGTATTCACGTGCGCAACTGTGTGCGCATGCATGATAATATATATATGTGTGTGCGTGCTGTGTATAGGTAGACAACTATATACAGTCAACTACACAAGACTATATTCATAGGAGGACATCCACATGTGTACATGCGTGTATACCCATGTGTGCTTATACATCTATGTATATATATATATATATATGTATACACTTATGTGTCTGCACATATATATACCTATGAACAGATACGAACAGAGCGGATACTCCTCAAACGCGTATGCAAGCACTTCACAGGTGCAGGGAGATACATGCTGTGTATAAAGGATGGAGGGTTTGAGAATGCTGCCCACCATTTCTTCGGCAGTGCTCGGCTCGCCAGCTGCCTCTTCGAGATGCAAACGGCGCCCTAGGAACTCTTCTCCTTGCATCAAAGAAAGCGCCTTCTCCATCGCAGCTCTGGTGTGGAACTCGATAAAGCCGAATCCTCTGAAGAGTGGCGAAGCAGCAGCAAAAATTCGACGACAGCAATAAACCTAGTCATGTCTGCTAAGCAGCAGACTCTGCGTTGGCTGCTAGGCAAAGTGTACAACCGCAGCGCCGTCAGCATCCTCGTGCAGCAGTCCCACCGTTCGAGCCGCGCTGACAACGGCCCGCCACACGGCTGCCAGCCTAACACCTACCAAGACAAGATTTTCACTGACATTTGTAACGGTGGTGATGGCAGCAGCCGTAATAATCAGCAACAGCTACGTGCACTACACATACACGTCTTCCACACACATACACACGTATCCCGTCAAATGTTTGTATACATATATGTACGTGTGTGTACGTTTGCATATGTAAATGCACATGTATGCATACGCTTGTATATGTGTAAAGACAAGTATGTGTACGTATGTGCATGTGTGTATACGTATATATGTATATACGCGTATATATATATATATATATGTGCACGCTTTCATGAGCTCATGTACGAACCCCTCTAGAAGCACGGGGTATACAAATCCGCACGTATACAAATAAACATACGCTTCACGTACACATGGGTTTCTACGCAGACAGATCCCTGTCCCCGGTGGACACGTCGCCAAAACATTTACAGCTCTCTGCTGAGGTATTCCCCTCCACCCTCCTGCGGCGCACCCAATCGAAGTTAGACGCCCCCAGGGATTCATCAGTCGTTCGTCCGCAGCTGGCGTTCTCATACGTGTGTGCGTCTCAGCGGAAATTCTTCGGTACCACCGCACACACAGGTGGCCTCATACGCATCTCACGAAGGCACAAAAGAGAGGCGCAGGTAAATCCGTTCCCGGCACCTCCTCGAGACTCCACCGCAGCACACACGCGTCTGTGGATCAGGGAGAAAAACATGAGATGCCTGGTGCATGCAGCGATCTACGTGTTGTCGAACGGTGCATGCGCCCGTAGCTCTACGGAGAGTATTCCACCAAACCGCCTCCATTGCCGCCAGATGCGTCAGTCGTCGACTACGGGAGACGACTGACGCCCACGCACGGGACGTGTGAAGAGTGGTGGGAGGTGAAGGCAGAAGCGTCTCGCCGCCCATATGACGGCGACGTGGCTGTTCAGAGAAGAATGAAGAGGAAGTGCGGTGGATTCCTCGCAAACCGCTGAGCAACTTTTCTCCACTTCCCCCTCTCCAACGTGGAAAACTACTAAATTGCGTGCGCAGTCCTTCCACTCACCTGGGTTGTTTCGTTTTGTAGTGCAGAGGGATGTACACATCTTTGACTTCCACACATTCAGCAAAGAAGCTCTTCAACTCGTCGGGAGTTGCAGCAGGATTCACTCCTCTGGCGACTACAGAGAAGCGGCGGGTTCTCTCCTGCGACTCTGCCCTGCCTTCCATTCTGTTGCTATTGCAGCTGCTCTGGCCGTGAGAACCCGTTGCAGGCGCTCCTCCTCCTCCTCCTCCTCCTCCTCCCCCTCTGGTTGACCTGCCGTTGTACGCACTGCGAGCAGGAGGCGGGGAAAGCTCTTCCTTTCTTCGGCCCCCGCGGTATCGGGGAGATGCGTCGCTGGAGTATATGTCGTTGCCTCTCTCACGGCGACTTCCGGCAGCATCTGCAGAGTAGTCCGGACTGCACTCTCGTCGTCTTCCTCCTCCTCCTCCTGGAGACCGTCCTCCACCTCTATCTCCCGCCCACGTGCTGCCTTGCTGGCGCTCACGCCCTTCGCGGCTGCCGCTGTATCCGTATGGTGCGTTTCCCCTCTTTTCTCTCTCCTCTCCCCTTGGAGAAGCAGACGTGGCCGCACGCATGTAGTCCTCGTCTCCGTAGAAGTGGCGACGCGGCTGCAGATCCTCCCCACCACCAGCGCCGCCCGCCCCCCGGCCTCTCAGGAAACTACCATTTCTGGCCTGATTGTTGCCGCCCTCTCTGCGATAGAAGTCACTAATGTTGTTTCCGCCGCTGCTGCCGCCTCCAGGGGCTCCTGGGGCAGGCCCCCCCTCCCCGCGGCAGCTGCCTCGTCCTCCTCCCTGAGACCAGCGTTCCTGCGGTGCAGAGCATCCTCCTCCGCCTCCGCCTCCTCCCCCACGCCCAGCAGCATGCGACGCAGGCGGACTTACGCTCCTCCTGCCACTCGTTGCAACAGGAGCAGGACGCATAATACTGTCTTTCTCTTTGTCGCCCTTGTGGTGATAGTAGTCCTCATCTTCGCGGTTGCGCTGCTGACCTACACGTCTGCCGCCACTGCCTCCGCCTGCTGCACGAGCGGAAAAGTCGCAGTAGTCTGGCGCTGGTGTATCCTGATGACGGGAACCCCCACGCCCTCCTGAAGGTGCAGAAGGGCCTCCCCAGGCCCTCCACCCACCCGGTGATTGGTGCATAGCATCGAACGGACCACGCGAGTGGCGCACACTATCTACAGATGCCGGACCGTGTTGCCTCACATGTCCAGCAGCGGAATAACCTGCTGACGAGTGGGAGGTCTCCGTCATATGGGGGCCGCGCGAAGACGAAGGCGGATGTGCGTATCCGCTTCCTCTCCCGCGGGGACCCTTGTTAGGCGACGCAGCAGGGGAGTAGCGGCCCGTCTCGCCTCTTTCTGGCGGTCGAGCAGCACGTGCAGGGAATGCAGCAGACGACAAAGACATCCTAGAGAAGAAGAGTCAAGGAATCGGCAGACGTGGCAATTCTGAGGCGTGTCAACTGTGCGTCTTCAGGGGAGCGGACGTCCTTGTACGCATTCCTAGTGGGGGGTGCGGGCAGCGCTTGGCGTACATGCATGCGTCATGGAGAAGATGGAAGGTAAGCAGGCAAAACGACTCGCCTACGCAGAAACCCGTAAGAAAATATTAGCCAGTACAGAGAAGACATTAGCGAGTTGATAATGCTGCTGTGTCGTAATGGGGAGGGCGAAGCTGCTCGAGGGGGGGGGGAAACCCAGGAACTCTACGAAGGGCAGAACGTAGACAGGATCATTACCGATATACAACAACGAGAACAAAAAATCTGGGGTCACGGTAACCACGTTCTGGCGTGTTCTCCCGGGGGGACAAAAAAAAGAGATTTTGATTCCCCAGTAGCGCTGCGGGGGGTACTCAAAACTGCGGCAATGTATCTTAAGTGGAAAACCGCTTCTTTTGAAAAAAATCGAACCAGCACCAAAGGCTACTGAGAAAAGTGGGAAACCAGTCGACATAACCTCTTCCTTTCGGACAAGCGGCAGAGTTCCCGTAGTAGTCACATACCCCTGAAAAAAAAAATTTCGCAGCAGGGGGTGCAGCCAGAAATACAGCAGCGACACGTGGAAGTAGTCAACACAGACTACCGTAAAAGGACAAATTATTCCGTCCACTGTTGTATTTGAGGGCAAGAGGAAGCGTACAGGGGGTCGTGGTGGTCACACACCCCGGGAAAATCAGGGGATCGTAGCGGGGGTGCAGCCACAGGTACAACGAAGTAGTCATACTTCTCTAAGCGCGCCCCCTAGGTTAGCGGCGGAGGGCACAGAGACCGAGTTCACTAATAGACGTATTTTGTTGGTATCTTCCTTCTTCAGCAAGATCGAAAAAATAGGCGAATGAGAGCTTTGGGAATCCAGCCAATCAAGTGGCACCTCCGTCGTGCTTGTTGCGAATGCGAATGGGACGGAGAAGCGCGGCACGCGGTCGCTGGATGTAAGTATGCACAGCAATAGAAAGAGGACTACATCAGCGTACGAGCACGTCTCAAACGGACGTGATACTACGGGGGAGAGCGGAGGCGGAGAAGGCAGCAATTGGTGGACAAGTCATAAAAGGGAAAAAAGCGGACGAGAAGTTGTCTCTTGTGCGGGAATCAACACATTATCGTCTACGTAAAGGTGCAGACGACTCTGAGCTGTCAGCGTGGGCGCGCCAAAAATTCGCGCTACCCTCCGTGATGCCGCCGTGGAGGTCGGTCCACAACAGGATGTTGCGTACTTCAGAGTCAGACGGAGGCGACACCATACTGAGACAACTGTGGAGTGTCCGCTCTCAAAAGCAGTGTTGTGGAAACATTTCGAGGTAGCTAGACGTTCCTAATGCAGGTGGCGCGCGCGTGCACCTCTGTTTTCTACAGACGGAGAGAAAACGTTGCTGGGAGGCTGTCTGGAGGCCAAAAACCTCCTCTCACAACATCTGTGCACCTTGTGTGAAGAGAAATTTCGTGGACTGGAAAACGCGGGTAACTGCCAACCACCCACGGTCGAATATTGTATCCGCCAGAATGTACGTCTCAAGCACGATAGCTCATTGCTTTCATGGTAGGAGGGCATCCGCAATTTTGCGTTGTCCAGCCTGAGGGTGAAAGCATCAAGGCGACCGCCTTGGCCAACAGTTGCATAGCGTGCCCCGTGCAGTGCGACGCCGGGGGGGGAATTTTTTTCCCGGTGGCCTCGCCAAAGCGATTTCAAGGCGTCAGGTGAACGGCAATCTTGATTGAAAATTAGTAAAGTTCTCTGTGGAGAACGATAAACACAACCTGACGCCTATTCCGTAATATCACCCCACCTAGGGGCCCGAGGGGGCGTGAATTCTTTCGAGCACCTCCGCAGGAGAGAAGTTTGCGGATAAATTGCTTGGACAGTCTTCCAGCTCTCCGTAGCGTATATGAGGGCCCCTGGCAAATAGCCCGCGCTCCCCGCTTCACCTCTGAAAAGAGCAACGTAACCGTGTGCTTATCCCTGTCTAGACTTCCGTGCCCCTTCGCGCCACACAGCCCCATGCCGAATCCCGAAAAGACGGCTCTTGAGCGGGAGAAATGTGCGTAGCTATTTGTCTTGACAGGCCTAGCTTCGTGAAGCAGTATAGTTAAACCGCTAATTTGCAGTGCAAGATGGACTACCGGGGACCGAGCGTATACAACGGAGAGCCGGAGGACCATAAACAACGGAGATTCAAAAACCAAGATTAGAGTAATAAGGAATTCCTCTTGTTAGTGAATAATTATAAAAACTGGGTGTCCACAAACCAAGGGGCTGGTGATGTGCAAGTATTTTTCACAGTGTGCGCTTGGCCAGACTGGATATATTTCCCGTGTGCCTGCGATTGGAAGACAGTAGCCTCAGATGACAGGCACTATAGAATTTTTCTGGTCAGCGACCGTAGCATACTGAGGCTAAGTGTTACACGTAAAACTTAGTGTTAAAGAACGCCGATGCCAGGAAAATGTGCTGAAGTAGTGTTCAACTGCTGGAGATATCAGAAGGCTTTCATTGGACACAAACGACGCTCCGAATCACTGTGTGGTCGTCAAGTTTGCGCCTGCGTCGTTGTGACGTATGAAAACGTCAACAGGAGGGGGAAAGCAACCCGTGGAAGGTTGTTGATGGGGAAGACGAAACAGGATTGTAGATGGGACAAGTGTGAAAGCACTTCTCGCTGACAGCGCAGACGATTCGTGGAGCTGGTGGGCACGGTAAAGGATGCAGTACACAGAGGCTGATCCGAAAGTAGCGCTGCAAGGGCAGAGGATACGCATTCGTAAACCGCATCTACTACACAAAATTAGCAAGCAAAGCAGTAGGGGAATTAGTGGGGGCTAGCACGGATTGTGACACTTCCATTACAGAAATCAGCATTGCCGGACACGGCAGAACTCCACTGGAGTGGGCAAGACGCTGGCAGGCAGTACAAGTGGACAAGATAAAAATTCACGGGAGAATTTGATGCAGGATGGCACAGACCAACAGGTTCACGCGCGTGTCGAAATCAAGGGGATGCCCAGAGACCATGTACGAGGATTTCCCCCACGTGTCGGCCTTATATGATTTGCAGCGTTGCGAGCAACAAGAAGCGGATAACCGGAAGCCAGGTACAAAGATTTGACATATCCGCATGGTATGATACGGCTGTCGGCATTGCGAGAGGCAAGAAGTTGGGCTTCGACTGCAGATGCTGCGCTTCGTAGTGCTCTCCAGGACGTGATATGGAACGACGCTGTGGACACAGTTCTTTGGCGCGCGACCAAGACTTATTTAGCGCCTCAGTTTGACCACAGATCTCGAAGGTTGGCGTTCCCCCACTTGCCTTCAACAGTGTTGGTGCACCAGACTGTTTGCCTTGTTTGACACCAATTTTAACACTTGCAGATCAAGGGTAAATTCATTGCTCTTTCCCGTCTCCGCTTTTGGATCTTCTACTGTCCAGTCGTATCCCCGACACGCACACATGCGTTTCTTCCTCCTATTGTGTCATGCAGTCTCTTGCCCGTCTGAACCTGCTTCACGCATTCTAAATTGCTCCGTCTCTTTTTCCACGAGCTCCAGTGCGTCTTGTAAACGTCCACACTAAATACGTTTTCATCAACGCAGTGGTTCTGGGTGATGATGACCCCTACGGCAGAACACTTTGCGGTATGGCTTTGCGCGGAAGGCTCCTTTAGAAAGAAGATCAGGGATCCTGCAAACCCACAACATGGAGAAATTCTCCCTGAACAGTTGCTATCATCCCTGTGGGTAAATGTGAATCAAAGGAGTGAATTGGTTTCCCTACCGCTCATGCCACTTAGCAGAATACGGGGCGTTTGGGATTTTTTTTTGAGAATAGCAGCCCGCCATACCGTGAGCTCAGGGGTACGCGAACACACCGCGCATTGAAAAGGGGACACATCAACAGAATTCTCGCTGATTATACCGCTACGCTTTTGCCTTCACCGGTGCGCGTTCTTCGCTTCTGCGTGTGCATTTATGTGGTGTATCCTAACTGCGATCTTTCGTGGGCAACACGTTTGGCAAAAATAGCTGACATGTAGGTCTATGCACAGGCCACCTCGCTGCGAGGCGCTGCGGAGTGTATCTTTAACTAAATCGTTCAGACCAGTCGTACCACTATATTTCTACAATCAATGCGCTGCCCGTGGAAGAGAGAACACACAGTTGGACTGGATTTCCCTTGCGATACCTGCATCACACGCGTGGCACCTACCACTGGGTTGTCGCTCTATAGCGTCCTGCGGCGCCACCGGCAGAGGCACCAAGTGAACCGCACAGCTCGGTTAAAATTAGTTGAAAGGCCGACGGAGACGCTGAGAGTTTGCGTTGACACTCTTACGTCTCGCGTGACCAAATCGCTAACTCAGGTACCCTCAAGGCAGATCCAGGATCATGTCATTGCACACCATTCTGCAGCACCTTTTTTCAGAGTTTACGGCAAGTGCCCCCACGTTATTGGTATAAAAGCGTAGGCAGCCACGGACGTACGCGTACACACGCGTACATCCTCAAAAGGGCCCCGGCGCATGTTGTTTTTCCTTCTTCGCCTCCTCGCCGTACGCCTCCGTCCTTATTCGGTTATAATTTTCCAGAGTTCAGGCTCAGATACCGTTGGAAGTCCGGGAATAATTATGTTGTCCCCGGACACTTTCAGTCCGGCAAACATTTCTTGTAACAGCGACCTCCACTGTGCTTCTGACAGGCATTGCCTGGACACGCCGCTGTCAAGGCTTTGACGTTGAACCTGCTGTTCCGGATCAGGCAGACTTACACTTGCCTCGAAAACCTCCGCAAGTTCAGCATCTGAAATTTTCGTAGCTCCACTTCGTTGACAACTTTGCTCCTCGACTCTCGCGTGGGTCAAAGCAGGTGTGCACCGTTCCACGACGGTGTCTGGCTCCCCCTTCTGGAGTTCCTCAGGCTTCACCACTTTCACATTTGCAAGTATTTTTTCTGCGGATCCTTTTTCCTGCGCATCTACCACTTCATACTTTACCACCCCAGTGCGAGATGGGAGGCTCGTTATGGAACGCAGCTCCCTATTAGTCGTATCAGGGCCGATAGCAGATGCGCTCTTTTGGCCTCCATTTTCCCCCTTCTGTCTTTCCAGCGCAAAAGATTTGGTGAGATCCTTAGCAGCAGCCACAGAGGATCCCTTTTCCAGTTGAGTCCCTTCTGCAGCAGACTCGGGAACTTGTCGAGCTGTTGCGTTGTCTGTTCCAGTGCCACTTTTCTCTTCATCTGGCTGATTTATCTCAGAATTGGAATGCGACGCCGCTTGCCTAAACACCCAATGTCCCTCACTCCTCTTCTCCGTAGGATCAGACCCTGCATCTGTACTTCCAGATTTCGCACACTCTGACACTTCTTGAACGGAAGGCCGCTGCCTCACATCACCCAAGCTTGTCTCTGCAGCGTGAACCAGTTTGACTGCACCACAAAAACCTGCCTCTCTCGGACTTCTGCTGCAGCCAAATCTGTAGAGGTTCAGGTTCTCCTTTTCCAGATAAGGTGTATTTTGTGGGGAGATCCGACCCTTTCGAGCAGCAGTTACCTCTTTTTCCTTCCGCACCTTTTGGTTTTCGTGACCGGGAACGGGTTTATGCGTCGCAGTCGAGCTGCTGCGTGCTGCAGAAACTAGCTCTTTTAGCAAGTCCTTGTCAACTGCTAGTCTCTGTAAGAAATTCCGCTTGCGCGTACGGAGCAGGGTTAATGCGTCTATCAGGCTAAACGAGCCTCCCGCGAACCATGAAGAAGCAGGTTCGTAAACTACAAAAGTTACACTGTTGAGCGTTACTGTAACGCAGCTGCGAATGAGCATGAAACAAGATACATACGACTCTGGTTGGCTAATCGGCGACCGTTGTACAATTTGGGCGTGGATAATGTTAATCACGTCATTGCAGCTGGACGTAGAAATCGATTGGTCTGAAAGATACTGCAAAATTCGCTGTCTTTTTCTAATGTCGGAGAGCCTCTGTTGAAAGCTAGCGTTGATGTCTTGTCCTGTTGAGGCATCAGAAGCAATACATAAATCCGTTACGTCTGGACGTCTATTCTTGCTATACTTCTCGTTGCCGGAGGACGGCGACGCCTGTTCTTTTTCACCGGAAGAAGTTGAGTCTTGGTGTTCTTCACCGCGTTTGATGGACGGCTGTTGCTTGCCGTCCTCCGTGCCGCAAGCTTCGGTTGCAGCGAAACACAACTTCTCCTGTTTGAATGCCAATGACGAGGCGACAAATCGAATGAAATTCCGGGTAAATGCCGTTGCTGAGGACGGGGCGCCTCCGGCGTCCTTGTGCCCAGTTTCTAACGCCGCGACCAGCTTTCTTTTGTTGGCTACTCTTTCCACATCTGTGGCGGCTGACCCTTGGCACGGGGGTGTAGCCGCTTCGTTCAAAGGAGTCGTAGCCTTGTAGTGAGGAACCATTACTCCGTCTCGTGAAGGGGTAGGACCATCTTTGACAACCGCTGTTTCAGTTTGCGAAGTCGCAGCGGGTGATGTAGACGTGATGTTTCTACGCTTGTTGTAAATCTGCATTGCCCAGTGGGCGTCTATCCAGCAGGAGTGGAGGACAGCAGATCGAGGGCTAAATACCCTGGCTACAAGATAGCGGGGAGGACATCTGTAAAGCCGAATCAGATAGTGACGCGGGGCCCCCCAAGAACAGCCGCTCATTGCGTGGCATCCAACATAAAGAAGCTCCTCGTCGGCATCGTGGATACTGGTCTCGTCAACTTCGTCTCCCAAAACAATGCGAGTCTTCTCTTTCATTTCGCGAAGTACGTGGTCGGTCGCCGTGGGTCTGGTATACTTCAGGGTATACCGCTTTGACTCGCTCCAAAAGCTTTCTCCGTAGTTAGTCTGCCCGGCGTCTGGATCAAAGGGGAGGGTAGACAAGCGAAGATTCCGGCAGATGAGTTCTACGACTCTGTGGAGAACAGCTGGACGAGAAGTACCCGTCGAACTTCTAGCGTATTCGATCCTCAGCGGCTGAATGTTGGCATCGCTTGTCTCGCCATTGTACACAACGAGAAGTAAATCTTCTGAATTACGGGATATAGTCTCCTCCATTTGCCTTCGGAGGAAGAGCTGTCCGACTCGCTTTAAGGTCAAAGGCTGAGACTTCGGATCTGGGTTGTCATCGATTGCAGAGGCCTCCCTCCTAGACATTGTGGAATCGGTAGTGGGCACAACAGATTTCCCCTCTTGGTCTTCCGAAACTGGCTCCATCCTGTTTGTTGAGTGCCCAATCTTGCTTCGCTCGTCCGTTGCCTTTCCATCATCCTGCTCTCCAGCGCTCCGCTGGTTCAGCGCATTAGCCGGTGCGAAGAAAGAGACAATAAAACACTTGTTTGCAGCAAGCCGTACGCACTTGTGGATTTCCACGTAAGGCACCTCGACCTCGATATATGGCGGGTCATTTGACACCCCTTGAGACGGCTCGTCTGCGCCAGGGGAAGATTCTGTCGATGTAGCAAGTAGCGAGGCGATGTCTCCTGCATCCGGCGCGTCTGCGTGGCTTGTCGCCCCATGCAGCCCCAGTGGCTGCATTTTTCCCTTCACTTGTTTCAGCATCTCTTTCACTTTACCAATTTTCAGTGCTTGGTCCTTCAGACGATGAATACCCTGCTCAGCTGTTTCCAACGCAATTTTGTGGTGCTGGAGCTTAGCACTCAGCGTGAACGAATCAGCGAACTGACTTTCTCGCACTGCCAACTCACGTCGAACACGAAGCTCCTCACTTTTCAACTTCGCTAATGTTTGCTCAAGATTTCCGGAATACCCCAGACTTCGGAAATGCCTTTGGGTGAGACGCAACCTGCTTTGAAGTTCGAGATTTGCACTAATTAAATTAGTAACTGTGCGCTTGAAGCGCTCCCATTCCAGTGCACTGAGCACCACGTGACTTCCCGCTTGCGTTCCAGAGACTCTAGTCATTGAAACGCTGTTTAGTGCGCCTACGGCGGACGCGTCTACTTCCGCAGGCATTACAAAACCGTGTGACCTTGGCGCGGTCGCGGCCTCCCAGTCGGCCGGCGAAAATGGCCCAGCCACGCCCTTCCCTGATTCAAAAGAGCTTGCAGCATACCCCTTTCTTGAGACTTCTTTGTAGGTAGTCGCTGCTTCGGCTTCATGCGCTGTTTGGTCATCTTGTGGAGCGTTACCGTCGACTCGGGTAACTGCTCCATGTGTCCCAAAGCGTTGTACCCGCTGAATATCCTCAAGCAGTTTGTTGTGATCGAGAAACAGGTCAACTGCCCTTTCCATGCAAGCATACAGAGGCTGGTGGCCGGATTTATTCGCGAACAAGTGCTCGTTCTCCGGTTTACTGGGTGAAGCGTCACTGACGTTTTTATTTGGACGGTTAGTCTCCTTAGCTGCAGGGTCGGTTTTACTGTTGCACCTCATATTTTGTGGTGAGAGAGAGTTTGTCATCGACGAAGAAGGAGAAGAGTCTTCAGAGGGAGACGAAGAAGATGACGCATAAGCAACTGTTCGAGCTTTCTGTTTGTCGCTCCTGCTTCTTGAACCGGTGCTTTTGAAACGCGGGTCGAATGCAGAGCTTTCCTGAAGCGAATCTGCGTTGGCTTTGTCGACAGGCGTAGTATCTTCAGAAGGAAGTCTACGCAACGTTGGTGGACTCAGGTCGGACCAAAGAAGTGCCTGTTTATTTACCAAGTACTTCCTTTCGAACAAGGACTCGATTTTGCGGGGACCTACAAGGCGCCGACAAGTGTTACGAGACGGCGACAGAGTAGGCCGCCACCGCTGCTTTTCTGGGCTGAGGTTCAGTCCCCCAGGAAGTGTGCCCGCACGCGGTTTGTTCGCGGGAACCTGTGAGCGGGAAGGCGTAGAGGTGGTATCAGCAATTCCTCGACTTTTGTGAGGAAATGCTGAACTTGGGTGTAAAGCATGTTTCTCCATCTTGGAAGCAGACTGTGGTCAATTGATGTCATAGTATCTGCGATTGAATGACGACCAATTGTTTCCGAGGGCTCGTGTGTACCATGGTAGAGCCGGAATCTCGTAGCGCTTACTCAACCGTATTCTGGGAGAACTCCATTCACAGTGGCGCCAACAGTGAGGCAGAAGGAAGTTAATCTCCAAAAGGTAACGGCGGCGACAATACAGGTGTTTCCTTTTTTGCGGATGAAAATGACAACAGGTATTTGCACGACAGAAAAGAATTATAATAATCTCAGTAAGGACACCCGTTGTACACCCGTTCGCCGCAGATGCAGCGGAGTGGGGCGGGGCAGCAGGGCACAATTCCTCCTGCATATTGGGCAGCCTTTGTTACCAGCCCCTCCGTTTGTTCAAGAGAGTAGTTTCAGAGGCAATCCGCCCGCATTCGGATGGGTTAGAGACGCTTAAAATTGTAGAAGCCAATTTGCAAAGGTGCTGAAGAAATTGCACTGAAGGTGGCTGCGGCGCGGCTGTTCGTACACGCCTGTTGTTTCATTCTACACGGCCGCAGATTCTAGCGGACACCAGCAAGCGAACGTGGTAAGTAGAACAAAGGAGAGGGAATTGTGTTTCCATATTTCTCGGACTCATGTCTTCGTACGCTGCCAAGTTCTTACTTTGATTGACGCGTTCGCCCAGCCAGAAGTAGTACTACCAAATGAGATAGACCGACCTGCACAAATGAAAGATTTCTTCGTGTCTACGTGTTTCAGGCGCTCGAAACGATGATCAGCGGTGTGAGTGACCTTGTAGCATGCGCGGAAATGTTGCAGGTTTATCAAGTTCAGCAATTCCTTCATTCAAAAGCTGAAAGTGCTCCGCAGGAGCGACTTTGCACATTATCTCGTGATTATCCTTGTAGATTTGTGAATCAAGACGTGCACGTATTGCCACTATATTTGGGCGCTATCGAAGTGTACTCGCTATGGACACAGTGACACTAGTTAGTACATCAGAGCAACTACACGAAGCTTGCACGTAATGAAGCGAGGAGGGAAGTTCAGCCGCGGTGACCCTGAAACTGCACGTTGTGAGATGGGATAGCAATAAGAGTAGGCGCCTTTGCAGATCATGCGAAGAGGAGTAAGTTCACAAAAATCCTCTTCTGCTCAATGCGCCTAGCGGCTCTTCCTCACAAGGAAGATGCGCTGTGCAGTGCACCAGCAAATTTGATGGACGTGCCTTCCCGCAACAGCTGTGTGTTCCTTCAGTGGTGCCCTTGACGGCCTCTTCCAGAAGGCAGGAAAGGCGAGACTAACAAGGCTTTTTAGAATTCACAGTCGTGGTGACATACACTTTTCAAAACAATTTTCCTTTGAAGTCCTTAGTCAAAGACTCGCTTCGTGTTGACATGGTACCACGGCTTTAGAGGCCGCTGTACTCTTGAGGAGTTACTAAATTTTAACGTTTTGCTGTGTCTGGTCTGTAGCAGGGAGGTTTACATCATTCTCAATATATTCAGTCGCAACGAATTACTCCACGCATTGCACTCCGACAACAGATCTTGTGTATAGGTCTGGCTCAGTCTTGCAGAAGGCGCTTGAGAATTACCAGATTTTTCCTTTCACTAAAATCTCGAAATTTTCTTGTCGAGTAGCCTCCGGTGGAGCTCTCCTTTCTTATGAATAATACGGATAACCTTCTACGAGAGATACTTTGTTTGTACGGTACTTGAGCCTGGAAATCACATTGACTCCCTAAATATTGTGGCACCACTTTTGGTAGTGTACTTCGCGAAAGTCAAATCTCAGGTTGTATAAGCAGTATACCAAAGAGTCCTCGTCTCCTTGGAAACTAGCAGATTTTTAAAAAGAGGAAAGACGTTCATCGGACAATCGTGCCGGTGGCACATATAAATCTACAGGTGCCAAACCTTAAGGAAGTTTAATATTCAGGAGATCTAGAGGTCCCTATGGACAGTATACCTGAGCGAGCAAACGAAACAACTACGTCAGTTTTGCTCACTGGTATTACGGAGCCGGTGAGGCGCTCCTCTGTCGACTTCACAAGGCTGATTACACAGTATTTACAAGGCATCTCCATATCTGTCCTCTCTGCACAACACGGAGTGTACGCATGTTTCACACGACATTTACGCCGTATTCGCAAATAACCATGGTTTACGTAGCAGCGTGTTTCAGTGAGGCGGGGTTTCGGACCTTCAAGCATAAAAATATTTCAAAGCTCTGAGTGAGTGCGTCCGCGTGCTTAAGCGAATCATCGGGTCATTCTTTGTATACACGACGTGTAGGAAAGGCGCGTCTTCAACCTGTTTGATGACAACTTCAGCCGACAGGGTATACCCTCAGCTCCTGGTCCCGCCGAGCCGTCTTCGGTCTCCCTGCAGATGGTAGCAGGCATAACGGTGGCGTACTCGTACGTGTTGATAACGAAGTCACCACGACAGGCTTGTGGTTAAAGCCGATTGTGCCGTACGTGGTGCAGGCCAAGACCCCACAGTGCGCACTCAGCAAAAGTGTATGGAAATGGGGCTTGGTAGAATGGTGTAGCGGGTCCAGGCAGCTCTATAAGGGGTGTCGGCAAGTAGCGTTCGTGCAGAATACCAGGTTAGTTCGCTTTCCCAGCCGCTTGTAACGCTCTCGAATTTCCGTCTGCGTGCCTCGCCAGAGGCTGAAAGAAAAAGCTGCTCCACTAGTAAGGCGATTCACCAGCGTGAAATAGTTGAAGGATTCCAGTGGGCATACATTAGCACGTGCAGAACCAGGGAAATATGACACGATGTTGCTCTGTTTACTGTAGAGCAGGCAGGGACGGTCATACACCGTGCACGACGATACTCTTTCAAATGTTGAGGACGTTCCCACGAAAGTTCTTACATCCTTCTTCCGGAGGCGATCTTTCTAGAATGCCGCAATGGTTAACGTGTTTTTCAGCACAGGAATTTGTACTGCTTACACGAACGCGCAGCCAGCCAGCAGACATAGAAGGGATAGGTAACTTGTGTAAGACCGGCGGGATACGATATGCTGCACCCACTTCAGCGTGTCACGTTCAAGACGCAAATGTATATAAAGCAACCGACGGCAAATTCAACCTGTGTCTTCGATCTCCTTCACACTCGTAGCCGATAGCTATTGAGTGCGTATCCCCACTGACCAAAAGTTGACTGTAACGCAGTCCAAATACTGCCTGTTGTGAAGTGGAGAGCCATTTTAAGCGATCTAAAGAAATGAAGCGCATAGCAGAAGCCGTTTGTGAATACGTGGTCCACTCGCGTGGGCGGTGGGTTCCCGCATGTCTAAGTAAAGGAACAACACAGAGAAGGGAGCGGACACACGAAAGCCTGCACCCAGAGGCCCGCGTTGTGGACCTGGGTTTACGACAGGTTTCCTTGTTTACCCCTGTTGTGTAAGTACGTACGTGAGCACACATATACATATACATGTAGATATGAATGTAATCCATGAGTAGATCTCGATAAACCCGCAACGAAGCGGCGTGCAAATCCAGTGAGCAGCTACAAATTCGCTAAAGACGACGCCTCCCTTCATAACCTACGGAAACGGGTGTCTCCTTGGGTAGCAGAGTTATCCACAACAACCTTCTTCCTGTGAGTTGAGCGTACCACCGTAAAGCACAGAAAGGAAATCTTCCACCGACTGGACATGCGATACAGGTGGTTATGCCTCACACAAAATTCACACATCCCCTGCACAATTATCACGGTTAACTACCCTCACTGGATGCATTACCATCGAAGTAAAACTACCGCCTGCTGCAAAAATTAGCCTCAGCAACCACGCACTCTCTCTTCTGGACTGCCAAGTATTCCTGTTCGCGTTACCATGCGGCAAATCAACTCTCCTTGGTAACTCATATTCTGTATCAGCGGGACTCTTCACGCCCTCCATCACAGTCAGCGTCACCTTAAATTGTGCTCGCAATTTTCACGCGGAGTCGGGCATCACACAAGCTTCTTTCAGTATATTTTCACAGCCTTTTCGTTGCATTGGTTTTATCATGGCCGACTGCGGTGACCCTACTTTCTTCTGCGTCATACGTTTCAGCTATACACCCGCAAGGCGTTTATGAGCTAGCATTCGACGCCCTCCTCCTTCACAAATTTGTTCGCCTTTTGTCACCCGATGGCCATCTTGTTTCTCCGGCTTCACAATTCACCAGCGACGATGTCCTCCTCGCCCTCTTCTTCACTGCCGTACACTTCGTCCTCTTCATCTTCCCCCTCTTCCTCTTCTTCTCCTCCTTCATCTGCTTGTTCTTCTTCTGCTTCGTCCTCTTCCACGTCACCTCTCGCCCCTGCCCCATACTCCCGAGCGTGTGGCTCACTCCCTGACCGTTTGGTTGCCGCCGCTGTAGGTCGGAACTCTTCCCGCAGCACCCAGTAGCTCGGCTGCTGCACACTGTCGTCCCCCTTGATCATAACGCACAGCTGAACACAACAACAGCGGCAGGTGGAAGAGGCGTGAACAAGGTTTTACTCGGAGGCTACACACCTACGTGCTACGCAATTGTGACCGTTCCTGTCTCTTCTCAACTGTCGCTCTCTCTGGGTGATGGCGAGAAATATGCGTTCGCGCAGTGCGTCTGCTATTTGTCGAAGCTGGATTCAGCAGCAACTCCAAGCGGACATTCAACGGGCCAGTACCGTTGGAACAGCAAATCTCACGCAAGCGCCATACGGGTGTACAGACAGAGAGGCCTGGCAGCACCCAGCAAAGATACACCCGCTTGATGCAAATGCAGGGTCGCAAACCTAACCGTTCAAACCACTTTGCTTATCACGCAAGCCACCCGCAGGTCTTGACATCCGTCTGTGGACCCCAGGTTCCACGTGAGTCGCGTAAAGCGTACATCCACGCGCTACGTTCGACCTCTGTGATCCTGTCTAGCAGTACACCCACCTAGGCTACCATGCGCGACCATTTGTGCAGCGGTCTTCTACTCCTACGCGCACCGCCTGTGTATCATCTGTCTTCACGAAAGTCATCTAAATTTTTATTACAGGTCCAGAAAAAATCTTCACGCTCAGATGATTTCTCTGTTGTATACACACTTGAACAGCTGTTCTCACGCAGACATTCTCTACCTGTGTAGACATCCGCGAGCATGCTCACGTACGGTGACATTCATATACAGAAGCGTTTTCCCCTCACAAGGGAAAACGTTACTGTTCTTCCGGATGGAGCATGTCTCAGAGGTTGGTGCATGAGAAGTGTTACACGCACGCAGGGAGGTGTGTCACACACACACACACACTCTGCTTCTTCGAAGAAATGCGAAGTTTTCAGCACATACGGGAGAAGGTAGACAATATTCCTTAGCAGCTGAAACTACACGAGCAACAACAGGGCTGCACGTAAAAACATGCTGCGCAGAGTTCTGCTTCCTCACCTTCTTCCAGAATGGGTCTCTTCGGTACTGTGTCACGGATATATGCATACATGTACACGCCTACATATGCAAACGTACGTATACGTCCATACGTACATGAGCAGACACATATACGTACCTACTTGCACATACACACGAATCCACACACATGCATATACGCACATACACATACATGTACACACACACTCATACACACATATACGCGCAAACACACACATACATATAAAGAAACACACCTGGTGCTTACGCCCTACAGTCTGCGATTCTGCGTTGGCCTCTATTGCCTGTTGCTAACGTTCCGCACTGCGACTTCGTGTAGCTCAGCCGCCCGTGGCAACGGTGTCGAGTCGCGCGTACGTGAGACACTCACCTCCTTCAGCATGGCGCGGAAGAGTTTACGTCGAAATTCTGACACCAAGCAGCAGTAGCAGCAGCGCAGCAGCTTCGCCAACGTGAACAGACAAAAAGTTCCCGGCAGTCACTCTCCCTTCGTGCTGCAATCAACTGGCACCTTCACTTGAAACGAATTTAGACAGTGTCAAGATTTCGAGAAACGTACGCAGACACACACATACACGCCTCAGTACGCGATACCAGTACACCTCGTTGTTGGCCTTTCTCTGTCTCTCTCTGCGTCTTCTTCTTTCCACCTCTCCGCCTGGCAAAATTCCTCTCTGCCTGTGTCAGACGTGTACGTATGTACAACTCTCCTGTGACTGGACGAGGGCCACACTCGCAGTTTACGTGGTCCCGCGTTTCCTGAAAACAGTCTTGTACTGACAGACCTTATCAGCAGCAGTATAAACGCCTGCGTGCCTACAGCCACCCTGCAACAGAGGAGTCAATTCATGCAAGCGCAGCGCCGCAACTTCATGCACAAGCACGTAGTCCCACACCCCCACACACATATACACACACTCGTACATCCTGACGGTGTAGAAGAATGATGTATTGCTGGCTAATTCAAAAAGTTTACAAGTCGCCGCTTTTGCCGCATAGCGAGATTCTCTCTCACTGTCACTTCACCGCTACAAAGATGCGGGGGGGCAAAGTTTCGCGAGATGCTACTGCTACAAACGAAAAACGTCAAGGTCAACGGATCGTAAGAACTGCAGCAAGCGTAAACTCATACAGCTGCGCAAGAAAGGCTACAGAAATGGCGGTCTCGCAGGACACCCTGGAGATGACCGCGACGTTCTACAGCCACAGAGAGCCAGCGCCGCACCGATGAGTTACTGCCTACACTCGGGAGAAAAAACTACCGCAACCCAGGCTCGAGGCTTGACACAATCTATATATATATATACGAATATGTGGAGAGAGAGAGCACGTATATGCATATATGTGTGCTGTGATTACAGGTCGAGTGAATGAAAGTGTTCTCTCCGTGCTGTGCAGTTCTTGTTGAACTGACCGAAAGTCTCGGTCCACCCACACCTTCCATGGTAGGAACACTGTGACAAATCTGCGGTTTGCCGCAGAGCAGCCGCTCTGCCGCAGGCCGCGTGGCTTAACACAGACGAAGATCCGTCTTCTTCTCTTTGTTCTTTGGCAAGTCAAAGAACAACAGACAGACCGCTACCACGTGATGCTTCACAACTATAGGCACACACTGTAGCAGTCAGCTGAGTGGACAGCATCTGTGTCCACTTCGCAGTATATTGTGCGACTTCCTTAGGAGCCGCCACACGTACGGAGATACGTGCGCTACGCGGCAGCTATTAGGCTACAAGACCACCCAGGTGGGGAGTCTGGGACATACTGCTGCTGATAATAAAGGCGTGCGTGCATACGCGTATATAGAAAGGCGTGCATATATATATATATATATTTATCCTTATAACGGCGTGCATCAGTACGCAGTTATAAAAGCGTGCACATATATATGTACACGTAAAGGCGTGCATATGCTTGTATATATTATATATATATACACGTGTATACACGCATACGCAGGCAGGCTCATACGTGCGCGAGTGAATGTCACATGCAGGACTTACCTGGTACATGGGGGGCGAACGTATCCAGCAGCTGCAGCAGGCAAACGGATCAGCAAATAACGACGCTGTGCAGTGCCGCCCACGCACAGACACGGCGTGAGCGATGCTCACTTACAAAGTGTCTCTTTCGATGCGAATACACACATCTATACAGAGAGGGAGAAGAAGAAAAAGAATCCAGGAGGCAGAGAGAGCTTAGCTGAATACACACATCCAGATATGCAGGGCAAAGCAGTTCAAAAACAGTGTCACACGTATGTACACATGTACGTGTATGAGAAGAGCGGTACTTGTAGGCCGTCACACAGGCACGCAGGGGTGATTGTATATCGACATACATCCTTGTATGTACATGCATACATGCACGCACGACAATACCCATATAAGGAGAGAGAGAGCAACGAAAGAGAGAAAGAGACGGAAACTAAATCAGAACTACACAGACACGTATAGCTGCGCCAGGCGATGTGAATCGACACAGATATACCACGCGGAGGTTATAGGACATAGCACAAGAGACAGTGTCGGAAATGCTGCACATTGCAACACGCATCGGGGGTAACAGAAGCTTGCGACTCATTCCTGTTGATGAGAGTAGCCACGTCAGTAAGCCACTTGAATTGGGCGTGTCGCCTTTTTCCTCGGAGAACGAGCAGCAACTTATGATTGGCCGCGCGAGAAGAGTTCGTTCTGAGGGATACACGCGTATCTAGAAGAGTGGGCACGCAGGAGATGGGATAGCTCTAACTGCCGTTTCATGGCTGCTTATCTCCTGGAGTAGAGTACTTGACTTCGTTCAGCTCGTAACGTCGTGGTGTTCGCTGTGGTAGTCTCCTAACACAACTAGTGAGAAGAGGGGCCGTAGTGCGGCGCTCGCTGCGGAACTGGGACTGGCAGTGATATTCGCAGAGTCACGCCGCTAGCAGCAGCAGGAATGAAGCAGACGTCAACGAGTAGTCCTACTAGTCGTAGCAGGATTGCAGTCGATATAGCAGTAATATAGCAGTAAACATAGTAGTGGTAGCACTAGTAGTAGTAGTGTTGGTGGCACTACCGGTATTAGAAGTAGCGCAGTGATAGTAGCAGTGGTAGTGCTGCTAACTGTGGAGAAGCCGTTTAACCAGCAAACAACGTAAGAAGTGGCAGGGACGGCTCTGTCGTAGTACTTAGAGTAGTAGTAGTAGCAGTAGTAGTAGTAGTAATGGTAGGGCTAGGAATACCGAGGGAAGTCGTGCTGAGGAGGTTGCTACTAGTAGACACACAGTAGTAATGATGGGTGCCAGACTAATGAAGGCAGGAATAGAACCCGGGGGAGGTGCTGTAGTAGTAGATGCTGTAGGAGTGTGACAACCGTAGATGCAGTGGTGAAAAAAGAGGAGCAGTACAAACACCTGCAGACGTACTAGGAGTAGCAGTCATACAAGTAATAGTAGCATGACACTACTAGCAGTAATAGAGGACGTGTACTCGCAGCCGTAGAGGGCGAAGCCGTAATAGTAGTACTAGTGGTACGAATACGAATCGAGGTAGATGTAGCTGGTTCATCACGAGTACGAGTAAAATACTAGTACGAATCCTGGAGGCGGCGACAGCAGGACGTGTTGAGAGCCACAGCAGGAGCGACGGCAACGAGAGTTTTACTTGTAGAGGCGCTGCTTCTGCTCGCAGCAATTACAGGTTTCAAGTTATACGAACACACAGTGCTGGGAAGCAGCAGAGGAGTACTCATTTTTCACGTAGGCAGCAGAAGGCAGGCGTGTCGCAGTCGGCCTTGAGAAGCATGACGCGAGCACCAACAGCAGCTGCGGCAGCAGCCGCAGGTGCAGCAGCCGCAGGTGCAGCAGCCGCAGGTGCAACAGCCGCAGGTGCAGCAGTTGCACGTGCAGCAGCCGCAGCAGCAACAGCGGCAGCAGCACCAGCACAAATAGCAAGCACAGCAGCAGTAACAGCAGCAGGAGCAACAGCAGCAGGAGCAACGGCAGCAGGAGCAACAGCAGCAGGAGCAACAGCAGTAGTAGCAACAACAGCAGCGTCAACAACAGCAGCAACAGCAGCAGCTTTACCTCTCCTGTGGTTACGGCGTACTGCCGGTGGGCTCGGTCCAAGAAAAAGCGAAGAAGCTGCTCTGCCATACGCTTCTCTTCAAATGTCAAAGCTACCGAGTTTTCTCTTGTAGACGAAGAAACAGCAGAGGCAGCAGTACCGCCTGCTCCGTAGGTGCTGCCGCGGCTGTCGCGCGAGGAACTCCTCGGCGTCTGAGCAGCAGCCACGCAGCAACGAGAAGAGTGTCACTACACACCACTTATTCTTCGTTTGTAGGGTTGTAGGCCTCCTTCTTCTCGTACACGTATACACGTATATACACTTACATGCGTATATGGACACACATAGAAATTAACGCGTACACATATACAAAAACGTGCTTACGTGTCTATAGACACACGTGGGTCTTTAAAAGTGTATCTATATACATATACGTGCGTACGTGCGTCTAGACGGACACACATATACATACGTATTTACTCATGTGTATATGCATATGTATGTAAACGGAGATATATACCCTACACACACGCGTATATGAGGGCATATATATATATATATAGACAAGCAAGCATGCAAGCATGCGGAGACCGGACCCCCCTGTTATTATGCTGTCTTTCGTTCTTTCTGAGCGTCTGCGTGTGTCCGTCACTGTGTCCCGGTCTTCACATACGTGCGCAGTTGAAAACGTATCCACATAGGGGGAGTCGTTTACAAGCCCAGTACTTCCCAATGCGTACACATATATATATATATATATGCAAGAGAGAGAGACTTTTGGCAAATGATGAAGAAGCGATGTATTCTCTACGTGTACGTGAAAATACGAAAAACCACGCGTGCACTGCGGTGTGCACGCGCGCGTGATGTAGCCGCGAGAAATACTGCCGGTAGTGGAAGAAGCATCGGCAACAGAACGGAGAAAGAAACATCTTTCAGTTGGTGTGCGCGCGAAGAAAAAGAGCCGACGTATCGCTTGGCTGCCGCCCTCTTCCCACTCGTCCTCCTCTCGGGCGACAACTCCGGCCGCAACGACGCCCAGGAACCGCGTGACCGCGTGCGAGTGGGTCAGACAACTGCGTTCGCGTCTACGTGTAGCGACACCCCGAGCCCGTGCCCGTGTGTCTGTACACCGCGTTTTGTGGAGCAGAAATTCCCCGGGTGTTGTTGCCTGCCAGGATATGTTCATACCTATTTCGGGTGCAGGTGAAGAGAAGACCAACAAGTGATGCAGAGCACTAATCAAATACACATATCTCCACACATGCATCAGATAAAGAAGAAAGGAACAAGAAATACAGAGACCAGTTTCGAACACACCTGCAGGTGTCTGGCACTACCGCAGGGACACGTCTGTGTAGCTAGCTGTGTCTGAGAGACCCGCACAGCTACCCCTCCTCCTACATACGAGAGTCCTCCCCAAGACGTCTACACGCAGCAGATACACCTGGCGAAATCGCGTCCACACACGTCCAGCTGCTGCTGCAGTGCGTGAGCCACATACGCAGAAAAGGGACGTTCAGGCTCCACCGAGCGCGCGCGCGCGCCCGACTCTTCGTCAATCCCTCAGGATAACGCGCTTCCTTGTACGTGTGTGTGGCGCTCAGCGACAGCAGACGAATCACCTTCTACGCAGAACTACATGGGCACGCATGCAGAGCTGACCGCGCTGTGTTCGAAACTCTATTACATACACGACAGATGCTGCAGCATCCTCGCCAGGCAACAGCAGCCTCTGCCTGCGCTGCTGCTGACCCACTATGAAAAAGAGATCGTCCGCCTCGTACTGTGTACCGGGAAAATCTATTGTCGAAGGTACAGAGACACGCACGTGTGGATATATGTGTGCGCTAGTGTACGGACTGCTGCGGCTCCTGCGCTACGCTACAGAGACACACACAAACCCAGAGACAGGACGTGCAGCATCGGCAGAGACACACAGAGAGACTGAGCCCGACAAATATGTCGATGCACATTAAAGTCGTCTGGGGCTATTTATATGTTTGTGTGCATTTATATACAGGTGTGTGAGTGAAAAAGAGAGAGAGAGAAAGAGACAGAAACGTGAACGTAAAACTTCTGAGAGCCCGTGTCACTGACAGGCGCCATAGCTTCTACGGAAAGCTACACACAAGAGATAGATATGTAAATATTCTACATCTACATATATATATATATGCAGAGAGACAGAAAGAGAAACGCACGTAAATAGGTCTGCTAAGGGCATGCATCCACAGAGACACGTACGTAGGTGTGTTCGAACACACACATATACAGAGCAGATACAAAGATACGTGGTAGTAGTATCACTTGTGTGTACTTGGCAATATAGGTAACACTTACCGGCGGCCCACAAATATATCTCTATACAACGATACATCCCTACGCGTCTCTTACTAAGTAGAGGCACAGCTATATACATACAAATGTATACGTAGAGAGACAGAGATAAAATATGTGAGAACGGTACAGGTGTGTGTATACACATACAGAGGTATACAACTGGGCAGCCCACGTTTCCACCCACATATGACTGTGTATTTATATCTATGCTTGAACTAGCTGATGGACACGTATGTCCGCTTATTTATCTACACGCCCTCTTCTCGTAAATACATGCCGAGACCCGTCGACGCATGCAAGTGCACCCACGTATAGTTCCGCACACACACACCAACACACACCCACACACACACATACACGAACAGCAGCGTCCGTTTCTTCTCCACAACAAATACTACGTGCGTGCGTATTTTCGCAGTGACGCTGTACCAGACTGAAATGTAGCCGTAATGCTGAGCAGCCACTTATCCACACACGCGTGGATACGTGTGGTATATGTTCGTACTGCCACACACATACACACATATATATACATGTGTACGTACGTACACCGAGAGAGAGCGAGCGAGAAAGAGAGAGAAACAAGTGAGTAGATATTTCTGATGGCCAGACTCACAAGACACACACAGAAATACACAGAGGGACGCGCAGCAGTGGTGTATGCAACAGCGAGTGCTGCTGCAGGTGTGGCGCGCACCCAGGACTGCTGCAGGCGTCGGAGGCCGGCGAGTACCGAAGCCGCTGTGCCGCTGCTGCCGGCTGCCGCGCCTCGCAGCAGAGCTGACGCAGCAGCAGTTGACGGAGGAGGAGCAGCAGCGACAGCCCGAGACGAAGCAGGAGCGCCGTCTGCTGTGCGTAGTCGTCTCTGCAAGGAGGACGGCATGCCAGCACGCCCCCGCTTTCCCGTCCACGTCGGCACCTGCACCGCAACAAATCCGCTGCGGCAACGAAAGACTCTCCTCAACGCTGCTGTATGCGACGTGGAACTGGTGGCTGCGGAGTCCCCGTATAGAACAGATGCTACGAACGCGTGAACACGCGCGTCCTTTTCTTCTTCGCCGACGTGCATGCACCAATGGTTCACTTGTCTCGATTAGTAGGTACACACATATACAGACGTGGTGTGCGCTGATTTCCTCTCCTTTACACATGGACGTATACACACGTACACACGCATACATATACCCGGGCACCCCTAGGTACACGAATGTGAACGTTTACAACCAGACAACAGCTATACCAGCTGACCACACCCTACGCATCTTCTCTGTTTGCTTATATATACATATGTATCTCCTTATCTATAGACACATGTACGTACGCAGACAGCCGAGGACACTACAGGCATTCTCGCTTTTTATATATATATATATGTATATGAATGTATGCAGCCGAACATAGACACATGTACGTACGCAGACAGCCGAGGACACTACAGGCATTCTCCCTTTTATATATATATGTATATGTATATGAATGTATGCAGCCGAACATCAGTGTAAAGTCATGTGTACATGCAAACACAGGGGGCCCCCTGGGTGCAGGGCAACGGGGCGGCGGCGTACGCACATACAGACGTAGAGACGCACATAGGCACAGACTTTCCATATGCATGTAGGGAGACGGATGACTACGAAACAGCCAGTACGCACGGTAGGGAGAGAAGTTATCCGTGTGGAAGGACAGCGGAGACAGCAACACGGGTGTCGGCAGCAGATGGAATGTCCTCGTGCTACCCAAGATGCTGACGACTGCAAGGGGTCTGCTACGTCGGAGAGGGGAGCCCTTACTCCTATCCCACATAATACTTGTGTATGCTTCTCTACAAGCGCGTATGTCTTCACACGCGTCTGAGTCTTCCTGCGTGAATCGCTCCTGAGAGTTCCTGCCTACTTGAAGAGAGGGACGGACACGAGCTGGTGCAAAGAAAGCACACAGAGAGAAACAGAGAGCAGCACTGACGCCTGCTGGATACCCGCACAGGCGTACACCTGTACAAACACGTATGTATACACAAGCATCTGGCCCGCATTCGTTGTCCGCACCTTACTTCCATGACACACCTTGTATGTTACCGGAAGCTATGCAGGCGAACCCGTGCGCCCACATATGTATATATATATATATACATAAATATATGTATATACGCAGTGCGGGGCGAAGCCAGGACATGAAGAGAGACAGAAAGATATAGAGGAGGAAGAGATTGAGAGAGAGAGAAACTGACAGAGACAGAGAGAGACAGCGATAACGTTCGGGTTGTTTTCGTTTTTAAGAAGACCGTGCAGGGACGCAGAGTCGGCTGCTCGGGAGTCCCGACGGCCCCTCCTGCCCCCGCCCCGCCTCCGCACATAGCGCCGTCTGCTCTGAATGAAAGGAAACGTGTACGCGCATCTGTATAGGCATTTCTCTGGAAGCGGTTGCGCAATACTCGTTGGGCTACGCGCGCGACGCAGACTGCCACAAGAACTGATGAAATCCGCATGCGTTCGTAGCCCATCACCGAGACAGTAGCAGCAGCAGCAGGGCCCGCAGCAATTGGTGTCCTTCCTTCGTGGCACCGAACGCAGGAGCTGCCGCAGCCAACCCCGTCCTGCGCGCGAGGTGACGGTGCGGTCTCGTGGCCCGCAGCCTGAACTGGCGCAGGCCCGCCAGCAAATTACTTCTGCTAACCGCCACCCGACACCGCCTGTTGTTCTCTCTCCTCCTTTACCTCCCGCTGCTGCTGGCAACGTCGACCGAGCGGCCCACTTCTGTGTGGAGCGTGACACACACGCCTGCGGCCGGGGAGGACGCACATGTGCCAGGACGGACGCACACGTGTCCCCCTCTAGGTGTGTACAAGCACCGCGAGCGCAGATGCAGCAGCCAGACCGAGGTCCACCTACATCTATCAGGACGGGAGGAGACATACGGCGGGAGACATACGCCGGGAGACATACGTACTTTACAGAGACGCACGTTAAGTAGAGGCGCCCCGTTGTGACCGTGTGCGTCCCCGAAGGGCAGGTGCACGTGAAGACACGCGCAAATGTATGTAGACGCAGGTGCCAGACCCGAAGAGGAGAAGAAGAAGGAGCACGTTTCCACGTGAAAAGGAGGATTCGCTGGCGGCAAGGCCACTGCGTCCACGTTCACGCGGGTAGCTGTGTAGCTACACCTCGTGTCTGTACGTCCACGAGTCAATTTATGCACACGCAGACGTACGCCTCCATATACACACACACATATGTGGACCTTTCTGTGTAGATATACCCGTATGTTTCTATAGACGTGCACGTGTGTCTACAGGTGTGTACGCACGTGCCTGTGTAGTACAAGCTACCCTTTCCTTTACACGTGACGTAGCCACGTGCAATTCCACAGACAGAGACGCATGTGTCTCCGCACACTACCTTCACTTATGCAAGGAGCGCAGACACCTATGCGTGTGTGTGCACACAGACGCAGTCCGATATATATACATATACACATATACATATATATATAGAGAGAGATAGAGACAGAGAGCGTGTACAAGCCGAGGGACAGGCAGACAGATATGGATTTGTTCGCACTTATATAGATCAGCGCGCGTATAGAGAGGGAAGGGTACACGGTGAAAGACAGAGAGAGGGGGGAAGCCGAGTCAGAGCAGCAGAGAGGCTGACAAGCTTCCCCGAGACGTGGGGCGTAGACTGCCTAAGAAGCAGGTGCGACGTCCTGTCTGTGCTACCGGTGTGAGCGACTTCCCTTCGCTTTTGCGACAGAGAAAGATTTCTTTTCCCGACCGTCTTCTCGGTGAGGGAGAGAAGAGAAACTCACCTCAACGCCGTACGACATCCTCTCCACTCGCGATGACTGCAGCGCCCGCATCGCCGCTGCAGCTGTACGTACACCCGCACAGAACACACAGCCCCCGGTGGCCGGCTTCGAAGCAGGCAGGCGAGAAGAACCCTACAAAGGCAGATAAAACAGAGAAAGGAGATACTGCAGCACAACGCGAGTCCCCTGACCACTCCATCTTCTTGAAGCAGATGTGTGATACCTATGCTTCATACACACGTATACATATATAGACAGATGTACGAGGAAACACACGTGGCTTCACCTATACATACACATACGTATGTGTATGTGTATCCACACACACGTAAGTACATATATCAGACACACGTGTGTGCGCACGCGAATACGTGCATATGCATGGAGTCCTTAATATCTACATATATATATAGTTTATAAGAACGACTATACATACACGTTTACGCGTAGATAGACACATGCATACACACACACACACATAGTTTATAGGCATAACGATATACACACAGATATATATGTATATATTTGCGTCTACATAGATATATGCAGACACACATATGGACGCCGTCGGTGCAGACGGATCAAGTCTCTCACCAATTTCTTTACTCTGACGATCAACGATTGCTCTGTCGAGAATCGGCGCCTCCCACGTCTCCTGCGGAAGTGCCGTCTGCTCACCACACCAACGCACAGCACCACCGCCTTCTTATATTTCTCAAGTCCACATGCGTACACACATGCAAACCCACCCGTTTTATATATGGACACGCACACCGCTCCCACTACCATTACTACTTCAAAAGCACCACTAAAACACTACTACTACCACGACTACAACTGCTATTATGATACTACTGCTACTACTATTACTACTACTACTCTTATCACTACAATTAGCATACTACTACTATTGCTACTACTACTACTACCATCACTACTATGACTATCCTACTACTACGAGTAGTATACCTACTATTGATAAGCTGCTACTCGTATTACTACTACTATCAGTACTGTTACTATACTACTAATATTACTATTACTACTGTATTACTACTGCTCCTACTACTACTGCTACTACTACTACTACCATACTGGTGCCACTATCACTTCTATTACTATGAGTACTCCTACATTAGTACTATACTACGAGTGGACCACCATTATATCGGCAGAGGTGATGCCCGCACTCCCTGCGAGGTTTTCCGCTAAAGCCAACGTGAACGTATCTGTCCACGTGCACGCAGCACCATCTCTTTCTGTTTTCCTTTCTGTCGTCAGACGTTCCTCGTCTTCCTGCGTCCTCCTTGACGCTCCCTCTCATGTTCTTTTTCTCAACGGTTTCTCGTTCTCCTCTTCTTCCTTTTCTTCGCCGGGTCCTGCTGCTTCTTGCCCACTTCCTGCACTTCGATCTCATTGAGTTCACTTCCTGCGCGCGCGCGGCGTCTGCAGTTCTCTGGCGTCCTGCCCTTCCTCTGTGCTACGGCCGTGGCTGCGTCTAGTTCTCCGTCTTGCTGCGTGTGCTGCGGTCTGCCGCAGGTCCCCCGACCTCCTGTCTCTGTGTGTGGCGCGCTTGTCGCGCTGCTCGGATGCTGCTGCCTGCTGCGCCGTCCCCGGGTGGACAGACAGAACACGCAGCAGGTGCTTCTCTTTCGCTACCTGCTGCGCTTTTATCTCTCTTGCTGTCTCTTCTGATGCTCACCTGAATACCTCCTGCATCTAGCAGCGTCTGCAGAATTAAATTTCGTTCTTCTTGAAGCCCCCCTCCCCCTTCGGCCTGCTGGCCACTGACGAGGCTGCTGCTGCTCTCTGCCGCTGCCGCTGACGCTGCTACTGCCTCCTCTTCCGTCTGCGCTGGCGCTGCTGAATGCTGTCTTGCTCCCTGCACGTTCTCCTCCTCCTTCTTCACAGCCGCCGCATCAGCAGATTTAACAGCAGCAGAAGCAGCAGCAGCAGGGGCAGCCGCCGCTGGAGACGGTGAGCGCGTCCGTCGTTTGCTGCTGCTGCGGCTGCTGCCGCTCGTCTGCAGTGACGCGGCTTCCATATGCAGGGCCTTGAGCGTCGATCGCCGTTCCCGACGTACTCCCTCCGCAAACAACTCGAAGTAGCTGAACAAAAAGGCAGCAACCCACAGAATGTCTATACATACGTCAACTATACACACACATATCCACATGCGAACGTTAAAGAGGGGCAGCTGCATGCATACATACATATATACACAAGTGCGGCCACTCATCACTAACGACTAATTTAGACGCTGCCAGCGGCAGAGACACATCTCCGCAGCCATCGCAGTTTACATGCGGAGACACATCCCTGCGGGACAGCGACAGTAATTTTGCTGCATTGTCAGAGGAGTGCAGCGCGGTACCGAAGGCGCCCAGCCAGTCATCGAGGGGTAATATACTCACAAATTAAAGCAGAGTCATATTTGCTGACTGTGAGTCGTACGCTTCTGCGCGTGAACTCGCCTCAAGAAACGCAACTACATATATATATATATATATAGACTCGCCAGGAGAGATGCGCATTCTTATATATAGAGTAGTATCAGAGAGCGCCCAGCACCAAGCAAGTAAGTACGTGTCGTCTCTTCACAGACGCCTGTGTAAGGCACTCGCCACACTCCTCGGTCCCCGTAGACACACACGCAGACACACGTAGATATCATCGATATATGTACGTGTATACATGCACCGCAGCATACACATGCAGACACACACACGTAAATATGCCGGAAAGACATGCAGCACGTACAAAAACTTCACGCGTTGCGTCTGGAGAGAGACGCCTTGGGGGAACGACTTGGGCGGCGAGGAACGCGACGCCATTGGCACAGGGCGGCGGCATGCGCACTACCGGCCCTTCGCTGTCGCGCTGCTGCAACGATACAGATGCAGAAGCTGCTCTTCTCTCCCCACCACCGTCATTCCTGGCTTGCAGGTGGTGTGTACGTATACGCTTATACACACACACACACACACGTGCAGTATTGTATACATTCCACATATACGTACGTGTGTGCGTGTGTACGCACTTATCGTATATATCACACATATACATATATGTTAACGTGTATACACATTTACTCTACAGATGTGTGTGTGTTCGTGGATATACATTTATTGTAGAGTTTACATACATGCGTATACGTATGTGTGTGTACGTCTATTAACTCCGGCGTGTATACTATCCATATTATCAAAGTAAACGTCCAGGCCCCACACACACAGGCGCAGAGGCAGAGACAGGAGGTGAAGAAGAAGCGCAGAGAGGAAGACAGGAGCGCAACAAGAAAGTCGCTAGGCACCTACGCGACCGACGTCATGTAGAAACTTCTGGATATGGACACTTGTGTGTGTGTGGGGGGGGGGGGTGCACGCACCTCTCCTCTTTCTGTCTCTCTATCTCTTTCTGTCTGCATGCGTACGCAGAGGGCTGGGTCACAGTAGCACACCAAAGCATGTGTGTTGGACTTTGTGTTTACGCATCGTGGACGAAACTGAAGAACGCATGGAAGTGCAGGCGCAGACTGCGTGCAGGAAATGCCAATGAGAAGCAGCAGCGTTCCAGTACCGCGAGGCATGCATGCAGGATTGCTGCAGCTGCGAGGGGTCGAAGTTCGGCGGCGGTGGCGGCGGTTCCAGCAGCTCCTGTAACATCGCACGCAGGAGGTGGCATGCAGCTGGCAATGCAAGAAACGCAGCAGCAGCCACGCGGCAGCAGATGCATGCAGCAGCAAGCCAATACAGCGAGGCGTGCACCCGAAAAAGCAAGGCAGCTTCTGCGCTTCACCCAAGACAGACTTCGCGGCTGCACACGCAGCACATCACGCGCCCGCGGGAACGCCACTGCAGCAGGCCGCAGGTTCCTGCGGTCCGTTGGCGTACCCGTGCTCCAGTCGCTCTACGTGTTCCCATCTATACACACATATATAAATATAGAAAGAGAGAAAGAGAAAGAGGCACATATACACATACATATATATATGTATATGTATCTGCCTCTTTCTCTCTCTGATATATATATATATATATATATTTATAGATGTAGTGACTTAGACACACAGGTATACAGATACAGATATATAGGTATAGGTATAGATGTAGAGATGTATACATATAGATATATGCACACGCACACGTATACGTATACATATATATATATATATATTTATCGGCCTACGAAGGACAGTAAATGGAGAGTGCACGTAGGTATAAACACACAAGTATGTATGTCTGCAGCGCGCGAAACAGGCGCGTTATTGAGAGTGGAGTGTTGTTGCTGTCCCCTCTACGCAAGTCGACTTTTTACGTAACAGACAGATAGATACGCAGAGCCGTCGAGGAGGTCTGCGACGTCTTCCTGGCGACCTGCCCGTTCCCGCAGGCGTATACGCGTCTCTCACACATATGTACGTGCCGCGTGTCTTCCCTTGGGCGCGCACGGCGTCGTGGGCTGACTTCATGCGCGACCCACCTGCCTTTGCTGTCGATTTCTTACTATCCGGATCTTCATGTGTTCTGCCTTGGAGTACCGAGCTAGGGAAGCATATCACTTATATACTAGCGTCCTCTTTTTCTGGCCCGTTGCTTTCTGTGTCTCTCTCTGCCTCTCCGTAGGACACATAAAAGACGACAGCACGCGACGACGCGCAACTTCTGAAGAAGTCAACTCCACGCATCTCCTCTGACGTGCACCAAGCAAATCTTCACATATACACCTACCTTCGTCCGCCCTCACACACACGTGTATAGTACACATATATAGATACACACACATAGATACACACACATAGATACACACACAGATACACATGTGCTACGCACTACGTGTACCTCTGTCCATGGTTCCGTCGACCAGCGACGGCGATTGTAGGCATATATATATATATACACATGTATGACATATATATATATATATGTGTATAAGCGTATCTGATACACGTTACGCGTTTTCCAACGCACGTGTATATATATGTGTATGCGCGTATACTGCAGATATACATGCATGGACACCTGCACACCCTCGTATTATATATATATATATATATGCATATATGCGTATACCTTAGAGACGCGTTACGCGTTTGTGTACGCGCCGCGCACGCACACGGATCATCTTCTTCTGAATCGGGCGAAAGTTCAAAAAAGACGCAGCGTACGCCTCAGCACGTGCTTACACATATATACTGCGCAAACGTACACACCCACAGACACACACACACACACGCATGTGTTCACCTATTGAAGTACAGGTGTTCCTATGTACCGAACTAAGACTACTTTCATGCAGCCCACGCATGTTCACATATATGCAATACATACACGCATATGGACAGGTCTGCTGCAGCACACGCATATTCACATATATGTAATGCATATATGCATATGGACAGGTCTACTACTACACACACACGTGTAGACTTGTGTACGCACACACGTACATATACGTCGATATGCGTGCTTCTCTATCTATATACGTTGAGGCCTATTTACTACACGTATATACACATATATGCAGAGGCGAAGGTCTGTGTAGTGCACCCGCGTAGGTCCACATGCGGTGGCGCGTGCGCTTCCTGTTGATATGTCATGGCGCAGGTAAATAGAGCCCGGTCCATCCGGAAGAATTTCTAGAGAAACTTTGCATTGAGAAAGTGATGTGACTTGCCCCTGCGACTGGGCCAGGACTTCTCCGCAGGCAGACGGTGAAGCCACCACGTCTGGGCGCCCGCTCGTTCCCCCGTCCGGCCCACGTACAACAGTGTCTTCGGCACGTGCAGCCGCGTGCCTGGACCTAAAGAAGGGCGTTCATCCCTGTCTCTTCCATAACAGATAGATATATCCGTCGCATTTATGTACAGACACGCGTGTCTACACCTCCCTGTCTCTGTAACATACGTGTATACACATCGGTTGTAGTCATGCACAGACGCGCGTGTCTAGCAGTGGCGTTCTTCCCTGTCACTGTAATATATATACCTATACATATATTCGTAAGTAAATGTTCGACACACGTATACAGGCACGCGTGTCCAGCGGTGGCGGACTTCCATGTATCTGTAATATATATATATATATATGTATATATTTGTATATGTGTTGTAGGTGTATATACAGACATGTGTATCTCGAGCCATGGCGTTGTCTACGGTGACATATATATATATATATAGATATGTTGCAGACACCTACGAGGCACGAGCGGCAGACGTTTCTCTCTCTTTCGAGTTGTTGCTCTTTTCCCATTCATCAGATGCACATCTGCAGAACCTGAGTCTGTGAATATACGTTTCTTCTTTTTTGACAGAGTCACACGTCGACAGACTTTTCTGTGTGAGAAACTGGTGCTGCAGTAGTTATCTATACAGATACACGTGTAATACATGCATACATGGGACGCCCACAGCGGCGCACACTTCCGCGTCCACAAGCGCCGAACGGGAAGAAAGGAGGGAGTACACGCGTGCACGCCCAGACAAGCGCCTTCACATTTGACAGAGATATGATACAAATACACGTGCATGCAAAGACGCACTTATGCACGCGCGTCATGCAAATACATATATATATATATATATATATATATATATGCACATGGTTATACAGCCGTACCTGCAGATCGTTCAGCTTGAAGAATTTTCTTTGTCGAGGGTCGTTGAGAACTTTTTGACTCAGGAAGTACTTGAACAGTTGCCGGTAGTAGATCTTCTCCTCTACACTTCCTGCAACTACCAAGCGGTAAATACTCACTTCCTTCTGCTGCCCGATGCGCCAGCTCCTTTCGCGCGCCTGCAACAGCGGCGGCAGTTGTACCCACACACAAGCAGCAGCAGCAGCCGCAAACATAGTAGCATCAGGAACAGCTACAGACGTGGCAGGAGCAGCAGCAGCAGCCGCAGACGTACACCAGGACCAGTCAGAGGTCTATCAGCAGCAGCAGCAGCCCCCATACAGCCAGGACCAGCAGGACCCACACACGCAGCAGCAGCAGCCACATAGGCAGCAGGAGGAGCCACACACAGAGCAGCAGGAGCCACATAGGCAGCAGCGGCAGCGTCACCGGCAAAGAGTAGCGGACACTGTCGCCGTTGCACCAGGGACGGCAGCTGCTACGGAGTCCCACCAGCAGGTACCGCTGGAGGGGCAGGAACAGCAGCAGATCTGGCAGCAGTGCCGGAGGCGGGGCAGCAGCACGTAGTACAGCAGTCCCCGCTCCTGCTGCTGCTGTACTGCTGCAAGCCTGACTCTCTTACTACCACTGCAGCCCCAGCTGGTAAAGCGGCAGCAGTCGTCACTGCGACAAACACCCCTACAAGTCAGCAGTCCTTCCAGCAGCAGCAGCTATAGCAGCGGCTCGGGGCCTACAGCAACGCTACCGTTCACAGCAGGTGCAGGAGTTAGTTCCACGTAGTACGAGAACACGCAGCATAAGCAACAGCAGCAGCAGCAGTGAGCGCACCAGCGGGCGTCGCCACAGCACCTCAGGCACCGGTGTGAGCAGCAGCACCTACAGCAGCAGCAGCGCCTACAACACAGCAAGAACAGCAGGTGCATATCGAAGTGGCCTTTTACTAGCAGCAGCAGCAGGACGATGTGTGCCCGCAAATCATTCAACTGCACCAACAGCCGCGGCAGCAGCAACAACTGGAGCTGCAGCGGCTCAGGTGGCTGCAGCAACAGCAGCAGCAACCAGTGGGCAGCGGCTAAAAGAGCTCCCCTGCACAGGAAACACTTCAGGAGCAGCTCTAGCAGTAGGTGCAGGTACGCGATCCCCGCAATTCAGTCGCTCAACTTAAAAGCTACAGCGACACCAACACCCTGCAGCAACAGCAGCAGGTGCTGGAGCTGCAGGAGCCGGAGCCGCAGGAGCTAGAGGAGGTGCAGCAGGTGGAGCAGCACACCTTCGCGCAGCAGCTGTAACAAGCAGCAAGGCAGTACAAAAACTAATTTGCAGAGACGAGCAGCACAGCGGTGCTTGGGGCAGCAGCAGCAAGAAGGAGCCAAAGAGGAGGAAGAAGAAGACGAAGAGGAAGAAGAAGAAGAAGAAAACAAAGAATAAGAAGAAGAAGAGACCTGCATGTCAGTCATGGGATTCCAGTCCGGATCGACGATGACGACGCGGTCGGCAGCGGTGATGTTGAGGCCCACTCCTCCGACGCGCGTGGTGAGCAGCAGCAGAAAGTACGACTGCCTCACAGCAGCGCAACAAACAGCAGGGGCAGCAGCAGCTCCGCATGTATCTCCAGACGCACACTCCGCCAGCCACAGAAAAACTTGTACGCACCCACACACCTCTCTACATACACACCTGTGCGTGTACACCCATCCATACATACACCCAGAGAAACACGGACAGAAAGAGAGAAGCGGACGTCTCCTATCCTTCACCCCCACCCACACATATATATGTGGACACGCCGTCTACGGGGAAGAACGAAGCTTCAGCAGGAGAGGAGTATCCGGTCTTCCTTCACAACTCAAGACTGCAGAACTGTCGATCCACCTCTGGGAGAACCCTGGTCTACGTCTGGACGCATACCATACGACTTTGCTGCTCTACGTTTCTCCCTCTCTCTCTATCTCTCCCTCTGTCTCTCCGTGCTCGCTCGCATTCTCGCTGGTCGTTTTTCTCTTCCTTCGGGCTTCGCTTCCCCGGTGTGCCCCCCACCCCCCCCCCCTACCACACACGCATACGCACGTGAAGAGAGGCCGCTGCGCGCACGCGGTCTGCACACGCACACAGAGGGATATATCCGTGTGTCTCGTGTGTCTCTGTCTTTCTTTCTGTCGCCCTCCTTCTCTCTCTCGCATTCGTTTCTCTCTGCCCGCAAGTTTATCTCCCTTCTCGTACACACGCACCTACATATATATGCACGGACTATTTATACGTGTGGGTAGTGCGCATATGCCTCCCTATTCCGCATGTGTGTGACTCGGGGGTCGGTCCGCGGCGGACTCCCACGGATGCGCGCAGCGCGAGACGTGAGACGCTGTCTTGTCGCCACGCGCTGCGGAGGATGGTCCTCTGCCCTCTGTCTCCGCATATTTCTTCGCACGTGCGAGTGCATGCGCGTGTCTGTCTCTGTTTCTACGTGTTTCCGCCGCTCTCTGTCGCTGGCTGTCGGCAGGCAGGTCCACTCCGCAGATGGAGGTGCACACAGACTCGCCTGGCCCAGGGGGCCTGTTGCTGGGCGAGCACAGACAGAAGCTCAAGACCGCATGCAAACACAGGCGCGCGCGCGCATGCAGACGGGTGGTTATCTCTCGGGAACCGGCGCTCGGGACGCGACAGCTCCTGCAGACCCGCAGACGCCGACCCACCCACCACCTTCCCGCAATTACCACCTTCACGCAAATGCACAAAACCCCTTGTGACAAACCTACAGACGCACTCCTTTGTGCTCATGCTCACACAATTATCTACATACACATATACGTACGTACACAGGAATGCTGCAGATAGACAGCTGTTGCTCTCTCTAGAAATACGTAGACACACATATGGCTTCTTGGCCTTCACACACACACACACACTTGTGTGTGGACGCAGAGCTCAACACATACTCACAAATGTCGTAGTTTTTGCAGTTACACATACGTGTGCACACACATGTGTATATGTACGAATCAGCACGGACAGAAACTTCTGCAAATACACAGATGTATGTAGAGAGACGTGTACACATGTGTTCGCAGAGTCCACAGATGCCGCGGGACACAGAGAGAAATACACAGACGTTTCTTTGAAGGAAGAGCAGCCTGGTCACGCGCCGCTGTCGCCCACCTCGTCTCTCTGGAAGGTGTCTATGATGCGAAGTCGTCGGGCGACCGGCACCCGTCCATCAAGTCTCAAGTATTTGTATCCTGCATTTCTTCTTCCTCCTTCTTCCTTGTCCTTCTCTTCTCCTTTTTCTGTTTCTTCGTTTCCTCGTCCGCACGTAGCAGCACCTGCCTGCTGCGCCTGCTGCGCCTGGTTTTCTCTTCCACCGGTACTCCCGCCACTGCTGCGTTCTCCGCTATTGGAACGACTCCTGCAGCTCTGGCGCCTGCTGCTGTCGTCGCCGCCGGTCGCGGCCCTTCTCTCGCTGCTGCTGCTCCTGCTGCTACTGCTTCGGTTGTGCCTGCTGCTGCTCCTGCTGTTGTTTCTGCTGCTGCTGGTGCTCTTGCTATTGCTGGTGCTCTTGCTACCGCTGCCATCGTTGCCGCTGCTGCGACTGCTGCTGCCGCTGCTGTCGCACTGCCCCCCACCGGGACCACCTGCCTGCTCTGCTTGCAGCACGTCTCCAAAATCTCCTCGGACGAACGCTTGGATTATGTCGAGCATTTGTACAGTCTGCGTGAACAAGAGCACCCGTCGTCCTTCTGCCTTCCACACACGCAGCACTTCCCGCAGCACTAGCAGCTTCCCCCCCCTGAGAGCCACCAGGGCACAGCATCCAGCAACAAACAAAGACCGTCGCAGCTACACGTAGATATATATATATATATGTATATATTCGGGAAGCGAGAGAGCAGCTCCACGTAGATATGTATATATATAGATATGTATTCAAAGAGACAGAGAGCAGCTACACGTAGGTTTGTGTATATATAGAGAGAGAGAGATTCGGAGAGAGACACAGACAGATGATAGAAATTCACGCGTGTTAGAATTTGCAGCGCAGACGTACAGAAAATTGTGTCACTGGAAGTGGTCTGTAGAGGAAGGTCGGTCGCTACATATTCTATATCCATATATAAATATATATGCGCGTGTACACGTACGTATGAAGAGGAACACGGGTCACTGAAATCGTCACACGCATATATATACGTACGTACGACGGCGCGTTACTGCAACCGACACCGATATATATATATATATATAGATATATATATATATACATATATATATATATAGGGTACACGTAAAGAAAGGCGCAACGCTGTAGCCGCCGTGTCTCTGTTGACTTCACACATACACATATGTATATATATATATATAGGCGGTACAGATGTACGCATTTACACGTAGAGAGAGAGTAATGTACGGGTCCTTTCCCAACCGGGTCCTTTCCCAACTCCAACAGGTTCATGCAGACGACGATGTACGCTCTGGGCCAGAGGCGGGGCGACGTTTGTATATACGTAAACATAGAAAAGAAGCAGGCCGAGGAAGTTCTCTACGGAGGCTGGCAGCTGTGTGTGGGTAGACGTCTCATACACGTAAAATATACTCCCGCCTTCGCTCTGAGGATAGCGAGAAGGGGGCGAAAGTCGGGCCGTTGCACAGGAAGGGACAGATACAGAGAAAACGACGTCGATCTGTTCGAAGCGTGGCCTTCTACATCCACGCACATTCATCGGCCGTTGCGGAGGAGAGGAATTTCCACCAGCCGGTGCTCTGTCGACCCGCAGCCACACACACCGCCTCGATAGCAGCAGCTTCCTCTATACACCCAGGTAAGTATATACATACATACATATACGTATATACATACATACATGCATACATATGCGTATATGCATATACATATATATATATATATACACAGGTACGCGTGTCTCTCTCTCTCTCTCTATATATATATGAATACACACATACATATGCGTGTATATACATATATATACATATATATATACATATATATTTGTAGAGAGAGTGCGAAAACGAGGGAGGAAGGAAGCGATACGCAAAGTAGGATAGAACTGTACAAACGCATGCCGAGACGGAGAGACGTAGAAGTGGACAGTCAGAAATAAATGAAGGAAGTCGCGTCTCGAGCGGCACTCAATGAGGTGGACAGAGAGCTACGCCGTCGCGCCCAGGCTTTGGTCAGCATTTCCGTAAGCGGCACGACTCGAGCGCAGATGGGCGCGCGGCAAAAGCGCTGTCAGCAGCAGGGGCAGGAAGCACAGCGCAGCAGCGACAGAGCAGCGCCAGAGACAGGCAGGCAAGCAGAGGCAACGGACCACCCGGGCAACTGGACTCACACCTGCAGATGAAGAAGTAGCAGCAGCAGTACCAGAAAGCGGCGCAACAAAAACGGCAGCGGCACCTTGGCAGCGGTGGGAGGGCGGCAGCCGGGGAAGCAGCACCGCTACCTGAGCAGCAGCAGCAGGAGAGGCGGCAGGAGACGCAGCAGACACGTACCCGTAACAGCGACGGCAGGAACTGCAGTACCAAACGGGAGCAGCGGTAGTAGCTGTAGCAGCAGGAGCAGCGCAGCAGCAGCAGCAGCCACGGCAGGAACTGCACTGGCAGAGGAAGCAGCAGTTGTAGCTGTAGTAGCAGGAGCGGCACGAGCAGCAGTAGGAGAAGTAGCACCAGTTGTGGCAGCAGCAACAGGGGCGGGGCAAAGACGCAGCGGCAGTAGCAAGAGCAGCAGTAGGACCAGCAGCACACACCCCGCGGTAGCAGAACCAACACTAGCCGTAGTAGCTGCAAGGCGAGCGCTAGATGAAGCGGAATGGCGGCAGGAGCAGCAGCAGGCGAAAGTGCACCGGCAACAAACGCATCCGCTGCACTCGAACCAACAGCAAGAGGAGCGCTAGAAGCAGCCGTGACAGCAGCAGGAGCAGCAACAGCAGAAGCAGCAGAACGAGGAGAAGCAGACGGAGCAATGAACGAAGGAACGTGCCTGGCAGGGTTGCCGTAGTCGGCAGGAAGGACGGGGTTATGCGCAAGAAGCAGATCTGGGTGGTTTGCAATCTTCCTGAGGACGGAGAGGGCGAAGAGAGATCTCCACCTTTTCTTGTCTTCTTCTGCTGCTGTCGGCCCTTCGCCTGCGGGGCTCTGCTGCAGCTTCTTCAACAGCTGCTCGTGCGTGGCCAAAAAGTCGACGTAGAGCAGATACTGCTGCGCCGTCATGTGGCAGAGGAGCACCTGGACAGTCGCGACACAGCATTTCTTCTCGAAAAGTTTGCAGCAGGAAGTCCACACGCAGGCGTCCGCGTTGAATGACCACACGTACGCCCACACAAACGAAGATGAAAGACGCCCATACATATATGTGGATCTCTCTTCCCCTCTTTTCTCCTGCAGAAGGAACCCCTACACAGACAGAGGTGTCTGTTCAAAAGCACACCTATAGTCGATAAAGACCCACCTATACAGGTGTTCGTTTAGATATTCATGTCTACTTATCCTACACATATATGTATATGTGTGTGCGCCTCTCTCGACAAAGACGAGCACACGCATACATATGTTTTGTATAGAGCTGGACGTATACAGGCGTACCTTCTACGCATTTGCATGTAACTCCACGTACACATATATACACATAAATATATAATATATGTATGGATATGTATGTATATGTAGATCTGTATGTATATAAGGTATATATGCATGTATGTATGCATGTGTGTATGCACGTATATGTATGTGTATGTACATAGATGTATATGTATGTATGTATTTGTATCTATATATGTATGTATACGTGTGTACGTATATGGACGTATGTAACTAGGTATGTGTGTATGTATATGTATGTGTATACGCATGTATGTGCATACATTAACACACGCATGTGTGTAGGTGTGTGTACGTTTATGTACGTGTATGAAGGTGTATGTACGTAAGTATACGCACATATGAATATGCATATATGTGTGGCTAAATCTGTTTCTACGTATTGCGTACACATGCCTTTCAGGCCCACCCTTGTTATAGACGCGTACAGGCGCATGCATTCGAGCATCCGCACGTCCGCGAGAAAATACGCAGCCAGACAGACGCACGCAAGCAAACAACGGACGGGGACGGCGACGGGGAGGGACGGTGGCGAAGTTGAACAGCCGCGCTGTTTCTCGAAGAAGCCGTCTCGACAAGAATTCTTCAAGGGCAAAACCACGGAGAAGCTGCTGCGCTTTTCATTACCTCCTCATACTGCAACGTGCACATTGCGTCAGATATATGGAAGAGAACCACGAGTGAACGGAAAAGGACAGAGAACATTGGCTTCGGCGTCGGACACTCACTTTCTTCCCCTTACTTTATGGAAGCGCATGCGAGAAGTAGCGGAGATATGAAGACTGACAAACACACGGCTGCTCCCGCAGCGCCACGCAGTCAACATGCACTTCACGGAGGCAACAAATACTCTCCTCTTTTCCCTCTCCTCTCTCTATCTACATACGTAAAAGGATGAGAACTTTCTCGTCTCTCTTCCTTTTCTCTGTACATATGTATATACCTAGGTGAGTCCGTCTACCAAATACACAAGCATATACATCGACCGATGCACACATCTTCTGCCTGCATGCGTGGACAGCGTATATGTGCACTTCCCGTACATTGGAGACACGGAGACACACGGGAGGCCAGGGAGACAAGGGGCGAAAAGGAAGTCTCGACACGGAGCGTAGGGACGCACTAATACTGCCGGAATAGACGGAGAGAGGCGGGTGCCATGCGCTTCTTTGTCCCAATTTCTTCTGTTGCTGCGCGCCCAAGAGGCAGCACCTGTTCCGCTGCAGATGTACCCCGACAAAAAAGTGTGGAAAACTCTCTAGTGAGAGACCCGAACCATATACGTGGATGTACAAACGACGGCAGAGCCGCCACTTCCGCCATACATCCATACAAATAGTTATTACACACATGGAGGCACGGCCACCGCGCACACTCGTGCATGCGCTGCCGCTAGGAGACAGAGAGACACATAGCGACAAGGAGACGCAGACAGAAGGGGAGGAGGAGAAGGCGAAACGAACGGGGACCGACTGGAAGACGAAGAAGACGCAAAAAGACGTCTCACTACGAAAAAGAGACGCGATGACTGGCGACAGGACCGCCGTTGCGAAGCACGTCGCAGAAGGGGAGACGCGGTCAGCCTCCTTCTGCAGTTTTCTTCAGCACCAGCAGAAGGTGCTTTCGCCTCGTGCAGTGCCATAACCCCACACACTATACATAACACACATATAAATAGATATATACGTACATTTATGTGTGTACACACATATACATATATATATATATATAAATGTATAGCTACATGGAGTTGAAGGCCCTGACGGACACAACCACATTGGCATCTACAGAAACAGAAGCGTGTATCTACATTTATCTGCAAAAGATCTTCAGATGAGGACAGATATATAGAGACATAGAAAGATAGATAGATATGCACACATGTATATATATATATATATTACAGACGATAGAAGGATGCGGTCACGGTAGTTGTAAGAGTGGTAGTAGTAGCAAGGGTATGGTACGTGGAGTCGCATACAGAGGACAGCAATCGCAGTGATTTTAACGTGTAGATATTCTCGGCATGTGCAAGTAGGACGAAGCAGTGAGAAGTATCAGCAGATGCCGGCGCGCGTTGAGACAGGGAGAGACAGAAGCGCATGCCTATTATTACTTCTTCGGCCTTCTTGGGTAGTTGAAGAATATGCTGCATCTCAGCCTTCGACCGCCTCAGAATTAACGGCAGCGCGACTTTCCGCAGAACGCATGCGCAGCGATATGCGGTCTCCACGCGCTCGCGAGATGCTCCCGCATATCCGCCCTGGAGCGTGCCAACAGCAGCGGGAGACAGCAGCAGAAGACAGCAGCCGGAGACGGCAGGAGGAGACAGCAGCAGCGGGTCATAGCAACGGCCGCAGCGCAGGAAAAAACACCAGCAGACAGCACCCCTTTACAACAGCGACAGCTCCGGCATTAGAACAGGCATGCGCAGCAGCAGTAACGGCACCAACGATCAGCAGCAGGAGGAGAAGCAGCCCCATCAGAAGCGGCAGCAGCCGCAGCCGCAGGAGACAACAGCGGCAGGAGACGCTGCAGCAATGGCGAGCGTTTTTCGTGAAAGGAGCACCAGACGACGACGGCGCCAGACGGCAGTAGTGGCTGTCGCAGCACCAAAGACTGCGGCAGCTGTATCTCCAACAGCGAAAGGTAGGAATGGCAATGTCAAAATACGGCAGCGCTGTCAGCAGGATAGAGCAGCAGCAGCAGGGACTTCTAGTACATACAGCAGAGGAAGCAGCAGGAGGAGGAGTGGTGCAGCAGCACTTGGCGCAGCAGCAGCACTGCCCGCAGGAAATGCGCAGCGCTGTTCAGCAGCAGCCGCGTTTTACACAGGTAGAGCCACGTTCGACGCGTGAGGCATCCGCTCGAGAACGACACACTACACAGCCCCACGGCAGGGTGACGGTCTCTGCGTCCTCACTCCACACATGCAGCAACAGCAGGGAGACAGAAGGAGCCGGCGCCGCAGCATCAGTCCCGCAGCAACACCGACGCCCTGCGTCAACAAGGAGAGAAAGGCGCAGGAGATGCAACAGCAGCAGCAGCAGGTGAAGCAACGCACACCGAGAGGGAACTGCCAGCACCAGGAGGAGCAATCTACTACCATGCTATCACTACTGCTATATTACTGCTCCAGCAATGGCAGGGCAGCAGACGCAGTGCGGCGCAGCAGCAGCAGCAATGCCGCGTTTCTGCAGACGAGCTCTGCGGCATGCAACGTGCGTGAGAAGCACGTCTAGGACGGCAGGGCAGGCTGCTGGAATCTACGGCCGCCCAGGAAGGCCGCGGGGGGGCTGCTGAATAAATGAAGACACTTCAAATGTGAACAGCGGCATTACAGCAGCAGCGACGCACACTGCAGACGCAGCAGCAGCTCAGCAGCGCTGTCGCACTACGTAAGAGCAACGGCGTGAGCGGCAGAGAAAGCCGAGCAGAAGTAGCAACGCAAAAGCAGCTGCAGTACTGAAGCATCACCTACAGCTCCTGCAGCACCGCCAATCCAACACCACCACACATTCATATATATATATATATATATACATACATATATACATATATGTATATATATATGTACTGTTTTTGCTGTTATATATATATATATATATTGCTATTTTCCTTACGTGAACCTTTCCTCCCCGCACATTTTCTTTTGCTTCTTGTGAAATGTGGAGAAACCTACCATAGTAATGGGCTCAGCAACTTGCTCAAGAAAGACGGGCAAGGTGCCGAGGCAGCCCGGGGCTACGAAGTCCAGCAGCGCCCAGAGCTCCTGCAAATTGTTTTGGATAGGCGTGGCTGACAGCAACAGCCGATGCGGCGTCTGCAACTGCAGCAGTAGCAGTAGCAGTAATAACCGCAGAGGCAGGACCAGCAGCAGTGACCGGCAAGAGAAGCAGCAGAAACAGCAGCCGCGGTAGCAGCAGGAATAACAGCAGACGCAGGGACAACGGCAGAAGCAGGAACAACAGCAGAGGCAGGAGTAACAGCAGGGGCGGCAGTAGCAGCAGAGGCAGTGGAAGAAGAAGCAGCAGCAGTAATGTCGGCATCACTGGCAGCGGCAATAACAGGTGAAGCAGCAGTGATAGCAGAAGGAGGAACAGCAGAAGAAGCAACAGAAGCAACAGGCGCATCTGCAGCACACACAGCGTCTGGATCGGCAGCAGGTACGGACGGAAGAAGGGCACAATATGATGAGGCAGCAGACGCGGGACGAGCGCGGCACCGTTAGGAACAGCTGGCGAAGAATTCGCAAAAAACGCACCAGCCAAAAGTGCAGCACCACCAGAAGAAGAAGAAAAAAAAAAGCAGCGGCGGCAGCAGGAAGGGCTGAAAAGCAGCAGCAGGAGCATATGGTGCAGCCACCGCAGCAGCAGCACGGGCGGAAAGGACGTGTGCATAGTCGCCGCAACAGCAGCAGCAGTGAAGCAGCAGTTGGCGGAAAAACGTCAGCAGGCAGCGTGGGAGCAGCAGCTGCAGCAAATCAGGGCTGCAGCAGCAGCACGTCACCCATAAAAAAGCAGCAGCAGCGTTCACAGCAGAAAGAAAAGCAGACAACGGCGGCGCTTTCCTAAACAGAGAGAGATACGCCAAGCAGCAGAAGGCCCAGCACGAGGAAGAGAATAGACGTCCACGAACCATGCGTCCCGCCCGTGCGAATGCCCCGGAGTCTTCTCCTGCTGCTTGCGTGCGACACGCCTGCGGCGTTCTTTCAGATCCACGTCGACGGCCTGTTGCTGTTGCTGCTGCCGTTGCCGCTGCTGTTGCTACTCGTGTTGCTGCTGCTGTTGCCACTCGCGTTGCTGCTGCTGTTGCTGCTTCTCTTCCTGCTGCACCACGCGACAGTATTTGCGCCGCCTTTGTTCTACTCTGTATCCCGTAGTTGTTTATCTGCTTCGACTTCCGACTCTTGCTTTGCAACTGTTTCTCTTCACTGTCCGCTGCTGCTGGCTTGCTGCAGTGAACCCCCTCTGCTGCTGCTCCACCTTTGTTGTCTTGCCGGCATGGCCGTGTGCTGCTGCTGCTCCTGCGACCCCCGCCGCCTCTGCTGCTGCCGTTGCCCTGTGCTGCTGCTGCTGCTGTCCCTCTTATGACCTACAACTGCAGCTGCCACCTCTGCTGCTGCTCCTGTTACTCGCCACTGCTGTTGCCATTAGCGGCAGCCGCCGCTGTTGCTGCTGTCGCTTGCTGGCATACCGGCGCCCCCATCGCTGCCGCTGCTGCGTTTCATACTGCCGCTTCTGTGCGGGCTGGTGCGCAGCCCACAAAAAAAGAGCAGGACGCACCTGTTTTACGGCAAGGGTCACAGCAGAGTGCGGATTTCTTATTTTTTGTCCTTCGTCCAGAACCACAAGTTTCCACGTGTGCCGCAGCAGCATGGCCTACACAGCGCATACGCAGAGCCACCGTCGGAGTCCTCTTTTTCCTGTCCTTCACCGGCGCATGCAGACACCCCCACACGTAGCTCACACACGCACACACGCTGCTGCAAGCGTCTCTTTTCCTCTGTCTACACGTAATAGGTGTAGATGAGCTCCTTTGTCTCTTCCTTTCTCTGTACAAGTGGCAGGTACAGACGACTTCTCCGCCGTCTCTCTCTGTACCGCGGGTAGGCGCAGACGACCGAGTTTTCGCTCTTTTCCTTCTCTTCTTGTGGCCCCCTCCTTCTCTTCTTCTCTGTCTCTCCCTCTGTGTGCCTCTATCGATCCACGTCAGCCTCGGTCGCGTTGCCGGGATGCACGCGCCAACCCATACATCTTCGTTGTCTCGTCTTCGAGAGACTGGGACAAACACGTTATTAAGTAGGACGTAGTAGTGTCACCCACTGCAGCAGCAGTCTGCAGCTTGAGAGGCGCAGGAATAGAGACGCTGCGCAGCAAGCAGGAGTATCTACCGCACTTCTCCCTGTGTAGCGAGCGGGTCGTGTTGGTGTGCCTCGACGAAAGCATACGCACACAGACGCGCTTGCCATGTATACAGAAGACAGAGAGGGATGGGCGCAAAGAGTAAGTTAGAAAATCTACCTCCGCGCCCGTCGAGAAGCAACAGCGCGTCGACGTTGCAGCGAGCAGCCGCTAAAAGTGTAGCAGACCGGGGGTCGAAGCTACTGTGGAGCAGCATCACATGCTCTCTATATATACTCACACACATCAGATACAATTCTGCACGCACGCAGGAGTGTGTATGTGTGTACATGGATGTACGCGTCTATCTACACTTATATATATACATACGTAGACTTCGCTTCTACGTGCACCTGTACATATATCTGTATGGTAAAGTATACGTATATATGGGTTCAATATGCATACGCACATATATATATATATGGGGTCCAGTACAGACACATCTGTACATATATATATATATATATAGTCAGGTATACGTATAGTACGGTTCTATCTGCGTGCTCACATATATATATATATATATATATATATAGT
>KL647295.1:1186346-1254163 GCA_000727475.1 Sarcocystis neurona | reverse complement strand
ACATATATATATATATGGGGTCCAGTACAGACACATCTGTACATATATATATATATATATAGTCAGGTATACGTATAGTACGGTTCTATCTGCGTGCTCACATATATATATATATATATATATATATATAGGGTCCGGTCCAGACACCTCCACGCAGATATACAGACGTCCAATTATGTACTGCATGCATCTCTATATGGACAAATGTGCCACTCCGTATACGAGTAAATAGATTTCTCCTAGTACAACTCACCTATACGCAGATACACACACACGTATTCACACATATATACATATATATTCATGTGTCTAACCCGCAGACACAACTCACGTATACGAACACCTTCACACACACACACACACACACGCAGAGACATGTACGGGTGTATATAATATTAATGTTTGTATACTGCAGCTACAAACCACACCTAGATACCTATCAATCTCCGCATGGTTCGTCACACATGATGGACTTCTGAAGAAACCGAAGACTCAGAACGCAGAACGCAAGTCCACCTACCTCGCAGTCGCTCACCCAAACGTCCACAAAAAAGTCCGCTGCAGCAGATACCTCTCTTCTCTCTGTGTCTCTGTGTTGTGTGTGTATGTCTCTCTCTCTATGTGTGTGTGTATACATGTGTGTGTGTGTGTGCGTGTGCGTGTACGTGTGTGTGTACGTATAGATATATATATATATATATATGCCTATGTGTGTGTGTATATATATATGTGTGTGTGTGTATATACGTGGGTGCGTGTGTGTATCAATGTGTGAATGTGTGTGCGTACGTGCGCGTACGTGTGTGTACATATATATATATATATATATAAACATGTGTGTATATATATATATGTGTATATATGTGTGTGTGTATCAATGTGTGAATGTGTGTGCGTACGTGCGCGTACGTGTGTGTACATATATATATATAAACATGTGTATATACATATATATATATGTGTATATATGTGTGTGTGTGTGTTTACATACGTGTGTGTGTGTGTGTGTATATATATGTATTTGTGTATATATATTGTACGTGTGTATGTGCGTGTGTGTATACGTGGGCGCGTATGTGTATGAATATGTGTATGTGTATGTGTGTGTACGTGTACGTGTGTGTGTATATGTATATATATATAAATGTGTGTATATATGCGTATGTGTGTATGTGTGTGGGGTGGCTTGTATCACGTGCGGAGAAGCGGACAATACAAACGCACCCCCCCTGCCCCTGCGTGCCCACCCGTCGGTGCTGTGTACGTATGGGAAGTTTGTTCTCCCGAGAGCCAGCAGCAACCCTCCATTTTGTACGAAAAGATGGCGCACAACAACGCGTCTCAGTAATCACGCGTACATATGCCCACGGCTCCTTCTCTCTACGACGCATGCAACAGACAAACACACAGCGACCAACGGACGCGAGCGCAAATTCTCCCCCCGAGTGTGTGTGCATGTGTTCACGTGCCTCGTCCTTTCTGATTACATACATACTTACACATATATATATATATACACTTCTGTGCGCATAGATATATGAACACACGCATATATCTGTCTATCTATCTAGAACTCCATATATATATACATACGATTGTGTATCTGGAAAGCATTTGTGTGTATCCCCCTGCGCTTGTGCAGGTGTGTGTCTCCCTTTGTGAGTATACCTCCATATATACATACATGGGCACATTTGTTCGTCCGCCTCCCCCTTGATAAGTGTGTATATATATAGTAAAGATGGCCGTTATGAAGAGACGCCTGGGTTTCTCATCTTTTTTGCCGAAGGTATCACCGCCGTCGCGCGTGAGCCGCTCTACAGGCCGCGGCTGACCAGGACCAAGAAATAGAAAGACGGTGTCGCCTGCGGACGTCTCTCTCTCAAGTGCTAAAGTAAGTAGGCCAACGGCAGCAGCACAGACGCAGCAGCGATCACGACAAAAACAGTGGCTTGGGGCTGCTTGCGCAAGTCGCTGGGGGCGCACCACACGCGCAGAGAGGACGCCCGCGCAGAGACAGAGACGCACGCCCAGCGCGCGCAAACCTCGGCAACACCTTTCGTGCAGCAGCGGTCAGCAGCTCCGTGCCGGTGGATGCGCGGCCTTCTGGGCGCGCAGCTTGCCACCCGCATGCGAAGACACACGCACACATCCGCCGCACAGGCCCAAACGCCCGTCGACAACGCCGCCCTTCTTGTGCAAACATTCGTGAGGAGCAGACGGAGACGGAGAGGAGAAGAACGGGGAGAAGCCACAGGAGGAGGAGAAGAACGGGGGGATAGGGAAAGGAAGATGGTATAGGCTACGAAGGAGGTAAAAACCGGGAGGAGGAGAGGATACGAAAGGAAAAGGTGGAGGAGAAGAGCAGGGAAACCAAAGAAAAGGAGACATAGACAAAGAAAGGAAAGAACGAAGAAAAGACGAAGAAGAAAAAGAAGAAGAAAACGGACGCGCCTGTCTCGACGATCCTCCCCTCTCTCCGGCGCCGGCTCGGAGTGGCCCCGCCGTCACACCGACACAGAGTGTTGCAGGCCCGCCACTCGCATCTGCGGAGGGTGGGTCGAGCTCTACTGCGCACGCATAGACAACCACCTTCTTCCTACTTCTCTGAAAATACTCGTACGTACGAATATATTATATATGTAGGTCCTGACTCGGGCAGGCTGCAAACCTGTGGCTTGCAGGCGTGTTCTCTCTCGGTCTCTCGTCTTCGCTGTGTCTCGCGAGGGCTAGACGCAGAGAGCCGCACACACTTCCAAGTGTAGTACACCGTGACAGTCCGGCAAACGTACACCCACACGCATATATGTATGTGTAGACGGGCACACGTATGATAGCGGGTCGAGAGACGGAGAGACGGAGAGGAGGGCGGGTCACAAAGAAGCTGACAAAGAGAGGGAAGCACTGAGAAACAGAGAGAGCAAGCGGCTCACCAGGTGGGTGCGCAGCGTCTCGTAGGTGGTAAGGAGGATGCCGTTGCTTCTCTCAGCAGCGCGTGCCGCTTCTTCAAGTCGGTCGATCGACTACAGCAGCAGCAGCAGGACAAGCAGCACCGGCCTGTCTGGAGCGTAGGCGTCACACTCAGGGACCGCCTCAGTCAAGAACGTCTCGACACATTCAACAAAGAATCCTGAACCTCTCTAAATCTTTGCCACGCGGAGAGGCATACATTTCTACACATGTGTGTGTATAGGTGTATACATATGTGTGTGCGTGTGCAGTGCATCTGTTGCAGAGAGAGGAAGGTGAAGGAGGACGGTCACTCTCAGGTGAGGACTGCATGTGCGGGCGCGCTTTCTCTGCTCTGCTCATGTCTGTCAGCGTGTGATCGCAGCTGCTGCTCCTGCAGTCACTTCAGCTCGCTTTTCTTCCTCTTTCAAACCACCATGGGCGCGACGCTTCGCAGGCACGGAAGCTGTCTTAGGAGGAACTCTTCTACGTGTACACCGCCGCAGCCTCTGTGTGAAGCCACCGGCACCGAGGCATTACGGTACATACATTTCCCGGAACTAGGTACACGGAGTGCACGAACAGATCAGACACGAAGAGATAATGATGCAGTGCATCTCGTAAATATACACACATATGTATATATGTGTATGCAGACATATTCGCGAAGGTTATGCGTATGTACACCGACACGCACATATACATATATATATACATATATTCAAACCTGCTTATAACGAAGGCAACATACACAACCGATTATAAATACACACAGACATACATATATATATATACATACATATGTACATATATACGCGCATGCATATATATATACATATATATACATATATGTATACATATAGATAGACAGATACACAGATAGATAGATAGATATACGTATATGTATGTATATATATATGTGTAAATTTATGTATTCATATATTGTGCTCCTTTCTCTGACAGTGTCTTTTTCGGTTTCTGGACAACGGACAAGACGTGTTCGCGCATCTTCTTCCCAATACAGCTGCTCCACCGTCGTCGTGGAAGATTCGTACGTAGAGAGAGAACGGGAAAAAAAGAGAGACCGAGACAGAGAGAGAAGGCCAGAGAAAGACAGAGAGACTGTGTGTCTCTGTGTGTACTACTTGGGAGAAGTATATGTGCAAGTAGAGAGACCCGCGTGCTGCATCAGGCAGCAAGCCTTACCTTCATATGGAAGAGACAGACACGCAGAGGCGGGTACCAGAGATGAAATTCTCTCAGCCACTGGTGAACGACTGTTGCCGGGCAGACAACCAACACCCCGCCGGGAACCGTCGTCCTGCTGCTGCTCCTGCCTCCGCCCCCTTCTCCGTCTCCTGCTGCTGCTCCACGGCCGCTGCTGCTGTTCCTCGCGACAAAAGACAGTTGTACGTCGAGCTGCTGAAACGCCCAGCGCTTCTGCAGCAGCAACCACGTCACCAACATCACCACCCAAACACAAGTACATACATATATGTATATGGGATGACTTAGACTCGAAGAGATATATGTGTGTGTTGAGTTCCATGCACGCATATATATATAATATATTGAATTACATGCACCCATAGATACACATATATGCGTATGGGGTGTACGGACGAATGTATGTATGTAGAATCCCCCAGACACCGGGCATCCGTATGCACGAGGACAGAGATATAAGATATACACGAAAGAGGGACGTCAGTTATCTATATGTCAGAGATTTCCTTTACGCATACAAACAAGCAATTACATACATACATATATATATATGTATATGTAGCGTTCTACACTACACTTACATATATGTATATATATATATTTAGCAAATAGACAGTTACACATATGTATCCGTGGACTTATATGCACCCACAGAAACGCGTGTATCCATATGTAGCGTGCGCACGTATGTGTGTGGCAGCGCAGCAGACACAGGCCACACATACGGATACATTACACATGCCGGCATAGACGTAGGACTACCGAAGAACGAGAAAAACAGAAGCTATTTAAAAACGCGGACAAACTTCTTCTGAACATAAACCAGATCGTATATACACATATGTAAAAATGGACGTATACGCCCAAGTCGACGCAGGACATACACATGGAGATGTACGTATGGAGGTGTGTTTTCACATGCACGAAGACCTGTTACAAACAGATCTCTTTATATGCATGTATGCATACACATGGAGATATACGTATATAAGTGTGTATTCATATGCACGAATACAGGTTACAAACACATCTGTTTCTACAATATATATATATATATATGTGTGTAACTACGTATGCGTATGTATGTTTATACGTGTGTGAAGCACAACGCAAGAGTACACGTATATATGTGCAAGAGAGAACATAAGTGCTCGTGTGTATATATATATATATATGGGTGTGTGTGGCTGCATATTTACGTGTGTTTCCACACGGGTACGTATGCATACATATACATATATATATATATATATGTACGTGTCTATCGAGCGTGCACGTTATATACGAGCAAGCGTACACGGCCGCATACAACAGCGATATTTTACGAGGATCCTCATTAACGTTCTGCGTCTTCGGTAGCTCCTCGCTCGGGTGGATAGGCGTCACCTCAGCAGTCGTGTGAGAACGTCTCTCCGTGCCGAGTGTGCGCGTGTGTGTGGGAAGCAGCAGCAGCACCAGCGCGTCAGCAGTTTTGTTCCCGCAGACTACACGAGAAGCAGATGACTCGCAAGAGCGCGCGTCTCAGCAGGGGCTGGACTTTGCCGCATGCGCAGAGCAGCAGGTGTTTGGTGTACGCGCGCGAAGAGAGCGGGGGACGCAGACAAAGCTCCTCCGTGTCTACCGTGCGGGCGGCAGCAGCAGCAGTTCTTCCCGTGCGGCAGGAGTGGCATTTCTTTTCCCCGCTGCAGATCCGCAGCAACAACAGCTTCTTTTTCTAAGTAGACCGCACAAAAGCAGGAGCCGCTGCACCAAGCGCTCGTCTCTTCCTCAGCTCTGGGCACGTGCAGCAGCAGCAGCGGTGCTTTGTGTTGGGGCGAGGGCAGCGGCAAGACGGGAGCATCGCAGCAGCACGTATTGCAGCTGCAGCAGCTCACGCTCTCGTGAAAGCAGCAGGATGGCCACCGGGACCAGCACCAGGATCAACAGCAGCAGTCCCACCAGCAGCAGTACGGCAGCAGCAGCGGCGCAGCGGCAGTGTACGGCAGCAGCAGTGTACGGCAGCCAGCAAGAGCAGCAGCAGAACTCTCTCGTTGAGACGGAGTGAGGAGGACACGAGGAATGAAAGAGCGGCCAAAATACTCACCTGCAGGACGCCAGAGTGATGCAAAGCAGCTATGAAAGCTACAGCCTGTATCGTCTTGCCCAAGCCCATCTCATCGCCCAGGATCCCCCCCACACAGCGCTGGTGCAGACCCCACAGCCAACGCACTCCCTCCCGCTGATATTCGTACAGATTTTGCCAGATGTATGCAGGTACTCGCAGGAGCTGCTGCTGCTGCTCGGCAGCAACTCCAGCAGAGACGCCACTGCCAGCTCCACCACCCCGAGCACTGCTAGCGTCAAAGCCGCCTCCCCATCGGTTATTCGCTGCCTGCTCTCGAAGTACCCTCTCTCTTGCTACTGCTGGTGCCCTTCCCCGTCCCTCTGCTGCTCCTCTGCTTCCTTCTGTCGCTGCTCTCCACTCCTCTCCTCTTGTTTCTCCTTCCGCTCGTGCACCTTCCCCCTCCCCTGCTGCTGCGGACGCTCCGGCGCTGCCGTCCACCCACACGTCTGCTGCTGCTGCTCCTGCAGCAGGTAGACCCCCGTCGTCGACAGCAGCAGCGGCTGCAGCCACGCGTCTGCGGTAGTCGCGCAGACATGAATCGTCGTGCCGACGCAACGTACCTTCTCCCCTCCTCGCTGCAGCCACACGATCAGCACCGGCAGGAGCGACACCAGCAGCAGGAGCCCCACGAGCGCGAGCATCATTAGCTGCTGCTGCGCCAGCCCTGGAAACACCCTCTGCTCCTCCTTCGACTGTCGCTCCTGCTGCTGTTGCTGCTGGGCGTCCTCCTCCCTCTCCACCCGCTGCCGCAGGAGCCCGCGTCCTTCCTGTTGCTGGTGCTGCACTTCTTCCGGCTACTGCAACTCCTGTCGCTTCTGCTACGCCTGTTGCTGGACCTCTCGTTGCTGCTGCGGCATCTCCCACGACTGGGTCGCGTTTCACGGGGTCCCCTCTTCCTGCTTCTCTGTCTGCAGACATTGATGCAGCTGCAGCAGCACCTGACAGATGTGCTGTCCCTGTTGCTGCCTCTGCTGCTTCTGCTGCCGGGGCTGCTCCGCGGCTACGCAAGCGCTGCTTTCGGCGCGACGCTATGCCTGCTCCTGCTCTGTCTACTGCGCCTGTTACCGCGTCGACTCTTGCTATTCTACCTGCTCCTGCTCTTTCTGCTGTCGCACTGTGTGGTGCTGCACCTCGACTATCACCTGCTGGTGGATGGCTCTCTGCGGCTGCTTCTTCTGCAGGTGCTGCAGCTGCTGTTACAACAGCAGCAGCGGAAGTTCGGCGTTTTCGCTTGCGGCTGCTGCTGCGTCGCCGGCTCTTGCTGCTGCTGTCTGACGGTTGCCATTCCTCGCTGCTGTCAGACCAAGACATTAGATCCTCTTCTTCTTCCTCAGCTTCTTCTTCTTCAACTTCTTCTTCAGCTTCTTCCTCCTCCGTGTCTTGGATTTCTATGACTGCTGCTGCTGCTGCGTCTGCCGCTCTGTCTGTTGCAGCTGCAACCTCGACGGTGGGGATAGTTCTCTCTCTCTTGCATTCTTTACCGCCTTCGTGAAGAAATATTGGCCAATGGCTAGAAAGACAGGCCTTTTCGCTTCTTGAACAAGTCCCAGCACGAGAGGCAGCCGCCGGAGGACAGACAGCAGCAGCAGGCAAAGCAGCAGGCAAAGCAGCAGGCAAAGCAGCAGGGAATGCCGGAGCCGAAGCAGCAGGCCCAGCAATAGGAGAACGTGTTGCAGCAGCTGCAGATGGTACAGAAGCAGCTACACCGCAGGGAGTAGCAGCAGACGCTGCAGTGGTGGACTCAGGAGAAACTGCAGGAGCAGGCTGAGAAGGTGCCGTGGCAGGAGCAGCTGCAGCAGCGGGGGACGCAGACGGCGAATGACAAAAAGGAAGAAGATGCGACAAATCTGGCCTGTGCTTCTGCTCGTGTTCTTCTTCTCTCTCTTCCTCCTGGCGAACTCGCTGTGCCTGCTGCTGCGGCTGCTCGTTTTCCTCCTCACTCTTCCGCTGTGCGCGCTGCTGCTGTTGCTGCTGCTTCTTGCTGCCTGTCTGCTCCGGCTGCTGGAGCTGGCGCACTTTTCTGCGTTGATGTTCCTGCCGCTGCAGCTGCTTCTGTACCTCGTCCTGCACTTGCTGCTCCACCATGGCAGCAGGAACCGCGTGGACTCCCAGAAACCTCAGCGACTCAGAGAGCAGCCCGGATCCCTCAGTCCTCTGCGCTGCTGCTGAAGCAGCTGCTTCACTTGCTGTCGGCCTTTCCGCTGCATTTTCTGCATCTTCTTCTTCTTCCTTCACACGTCCCGCTCCACCTGCCATCTGCGGTGTCGCTCTGCCGCTGTCTGTTCTCCTCCTTAACGCCTCTGCTGCTGCTCCTGCTGGCACACCAGCCTCCGCCGCTGCTGCTGCTGCACCTGGTACTCCAGGCGCCACCACCGCTGCCCCTGCTGCCGGAATTGCTTCCGCGGCACGCACAAGGACGCCTGGTGCGTGAGGTGGAGCAAGAGAAGAAACTGCCGCAGCTGCTGCTATCGGTGCTTCTGTTGCTGTCGGGCGACCTGCTGGAGTCGGGTCGGGTCTTCCAGGAGCAGCAGGACGCATCTTGTCTGCCGTTCCTGGGGGATATGTACGTTCCACTTCGCTGCGCGGCCCAAAAGAAATACGGGCGAGAATTAAGGAGCCATGTTCGCGCGTAAAATGAGAAAAACCCTGCTGCTTCTCTTTCCTTCGCCCGCGTGTGCAAGCTGCTGCTGCAGCTCCTATAGTACTGCAGATGCTGCTCTCCGTAGTCCTGCCGATGCTGCAGTCCACGGGATCGCTCCGGTAGTCTTCTGGTGGGTCATCACCTGCTTCTCCCCTGCTGCTGTCGCGAGTGCTGCTCCTGCTCCTGTGCCGCGCTGCCTCTCCTGCTCCTGCGACTCATCCCCCCTCCCTGGTGCTGCTGTCGGTAGTGCTGCTCCTGCCGCTGCAGTCGGTCGTCTCTCCTGCTGGCGCTGCAGCGGACTGCTGATCGTTTCGGCTGAGGCCGCTGCTGTTGGTTGCTGTTCGGTCCCGCGGCTTCGTGCTGCTGCTACTGCTGCAAAAGACGCAGTAGGTGGTTGTCGCTGCTGGTTCTCCTCGTAATCCTGGGAGCTTGTCCTGACGGTTGCCCTGCCGAGCTACCCTCCTGCTGCAGCTTCCTGCAACATGTAACTGCCCGCCTGCTCCGTTCCTCTGCAACCACCTGCGGCTCCAGCTGTCGCGGCTGCCCTCCAAGGACTGCAGCCACCTCTGCAGCTCTGGGGTCTGCTGTTGTCCCTTCGGACGTCTTCGTAGGGACGTCCACGGCACGCATCTCCTGATGCACCTCCTCCTTCTGCACCTTCTCCTTGTGCTGTTGCTACGACAGGCGCTGCTGGTGGCGTCTTCCTGTCTGCCTCCGTCCCGCAGTCGTATAAAAAGTCACCGCCGCGGCTGCTGGCTGAAAAAGACGGCTGTTGATGCTGCAGCTCCTGCTGTTGCAGCAGGCGCTGCTGCTGTTGCTGCTTGTGGTCAACTGACTTGCCCCCTCGCTCCCCCGCCTTCGACGCTGCTGCTTCGCACAACACCGCTGCTTAAGGTGCTGCTTCGGTTGCTGTTGCTTCTGCTGTCTCCGGTGTTGATGCTCTTCTGCAGCTGCTCTTCCTGCTGCTGCACGGTCAGTGCCTGCTGCTGTGCCGCGAGTTCGTGCTGCTGCAGGGCCAATTCCTGCTGCTGCGGGGCCAGCTCCTGCTGCTGCAGGACCAGTTCCTGCTGCTCCTGCTGCTCCCGTTACTAGTGCTCCTGTTACTGCGGCTGCTGCTGCACGTACTGCGGCTGCGTCACATCCTCCTGGTGCTGCGCCTTCCGCTACTGCTCGTTCTGCGGCGCCCCAGAAATGAAAGGGAGACAGCACGTCGGCAATATAGAACTTCCATATGCACGAGACCTACCCACGTATGTTCTGGTTTCATCAACAGTCTTTGCGACGCAGAAGGCGATACGAAGACGAATCTGGAGGTATACGCACAGATGTACAACTCGGTGAATAGAGACACAGGGATACAGGCGTACGCATATATAGATAATATACAGAGAAAGACGCACACATACATACATACATACAAATACATACATACGTACACACATACATACATACGCACATACATACATACATACGTAGATACATACATACGCACATACATACGTAGATACATACATACGCACATACATACATACACATATGCATACGTACATACATAAATACATACATTCATACATACATACATACAAATATGTGTACATACACACAGTCGCATGCATACAAATGTCTATTAAAGCACCACTACATATATGTACACTCAGAATCCCGTAAGTGTATTCTGGGTGTACACTCCAGACGAGAAGTATACTTTGACTTACGAGGCGGCTGTGTGAGCACCCATATCTATATATATACATATATATATACAATATATTAACTGTATCGAAACGACCATATTCACGTATATACAGTGCTTCCACTTGCCTTGATGTGTGGGCAGCAGCAACAGGGTGTACGCAGCGGGGACAAACCCATCGCCACGACACTTTGAGCAACTGTGACGCGGTGCGTACGCGGTGCGGCTACACAGAAAATGTGTGTACACACGTATGTAGGCTGCAAGATGAACAGATGCATGCGCGAGATTTCCTGCAAGAACGCCGGCGTGAGGCTGTCTACCACTGCCAAAGCAACTCTTCTGGTCGTCTGCACGTTTTCCTCTCTTCCGTGGAGAAATATTATCTGTTCTGCCTGTCGAGTCCTCGTGCTGCAGAAGGTCTACAACTGTCGTTCTTCTCCCTGGATTCTCGAGTACATGTACGGCGCTATTTTGTTGCGGATGTGACTCCACTCCTCTCCCGTATGCGGCTACTGTTGTGTGTTCCCGATCAAAATATTGCGAGGCCTCTTGCTGAGGGCGGAAAGTGGTGAAGTTTCCTCCTAATGTGGCGTGCTGCAAACACTGTCGAGAAAGGGCGACTAGCTGCGCGGGAGCGGCATGCATTAAAGTGGCTCGTGCGATAGGGAGAAAATCACTGCCAGGAAATGACCGTAACGGGAGAGAAAAATGCCCACAAGTGAGACAGAACAACGGCAAGAAGATACAAAAAAAATAAAGGGATGACACGTACATTAAGTGATGTTGGTGTAACAGAGAAACGGAAGGAAAAAGGAAAGCAACCCATCATCGAGACGGTGTGGCGGCCCGGCTTTTTCTGTGCATGCTCACACTCTTGCACATGCGCATTCATGTATATATATATATATGCAAAAACTCGAGAAAGCTACTCACTTTTTCAGCATAAAAACAGAGCCCTACTCCATTGTCGTGCATCTTAGTCGTATCCCTGTGTAGACAATCTCGCTCCCTTTTCGAAAAGGAGTGGCTACCTGGTTTTACTGCGTGCGGCCACACACATACACACGAACGTACGCGCACGAACACGGTAAAGCTACCCGTTTTTTACCGTATAACGGTGATCCCGACTCCGTTCTGTCTTCCCTCTTACCGTTGTCCTTGCACAAACACATTTTCTGGCTTCTTTTGTCCACCTACTCTGGCAAATATGCCCACGGCACTATGGCAAAGAAGATTGACCAGCAAGACTTTTCTGGCAGCCTTCTTTTCGCCTCTTATCTTGGTGGTCGCCTCCTTTATCTTCAACATACACAGAGATACATACGGGTGGAGCCGGCTGCGTGCAAATCCATATGTGAGAAGAGTGATAGCAGCAATCAGACCTCTGCAAAGCTCACGATCCGACATAGTGTGAGATGCACCGCAGCCTTTCTCTCTCCCTCTCTACATGTACACAGGTTCCTACCGAAGAAATTATCTGTGCCCCGTTTATCTCTGACCCGTATATCCGTACATATGTATATATCTATCTATCTATATACATATATATACATATGTATGCGAGGACGGGGCGAGTTATTGTCTAGTTCTCTTTGCGTGTGTACACGTGTGTACATTTTAAGAAACCCGTGCCTGTATTTGTTCATCCACAGGCGTCTGTCTACCCATATATACACACTTGAAATAAAAGCATTGAGCAATAGCCTGTAGCTCACGATCTACCATTTGTGGTTCTAGGGGTCCCCGTGTATACGCATATACTTCCACAGGACAAAACGGATATGTTTACACACAGTTCGTCGCAGTCCTGCAAGAGGATCAAGAATCAAGTTGTCCGCAGTCTGTAGCTCGCGTCCGCGATATACTAGATCTCACAGCAACGAAAATCTGTGTATCCCTGCTCTCGGATCTGGGCATTTTTCGTATGCATATATATATATATATATATATATATATACGAAGGTTTAAAAAATGAAATTCATCCACACTCCTGTGACAGCGCTCGCTTTCGAGGGTTTCCGAGCTATCAAAAGCGAAGAATTACGTCATTGCGCAGGAATAAATGCGTACGCCTTGAGCTTCCACAGAACTCTTGTTTGGTATTGCAAGGACGGCGAGGTAGGAAGAAAAGTAGTGTCTGAACATGTACGAGAGAAGGAACGCACATGCCAGAAAACTATAAATGTGTGACTGTAAATATATGGACAGGTACATAATAGATAAGTTATACTTACACATCTGCGTATATGTATATGTATTTACATAGACGTATAGATTATTAGCCCGCAGATGACGTAGAAGAGTGATGCCTCCGAAGACGCTTGTGCGTTCACATAATTTGCAGGGACGTCGGCGTCTAGTTGTGGCACATGTTAAGTGTGCATATGCACATGTATTCATGTATGTATATATATATGCGTATACCTGTCTGTATATGTGTTTATGGGAGTGCAGTACACATGTTGTATTCGGACGGTGAACAGCATAAGCAGATACCCAGAGAGAGAACGAGCTGACTGTATCACAGCAGAACAAAGTAAATGCACATCCCTGCCTGGCCAGAGAGATACTCCGGCAGAAGGTGTAAGAAGAGCGCTTGCTGGGACGAATGTTGGGTGTTTCTTTATGTTCTCTCTGTAGGCCGTCTCTGTTGCGTACGTTCACCGCCGTAGGTCTAGCTGTAGTTCTCTTTAGCCGTTTCTCTCTGCACAACGATGTTCCTTGCTCCTCTGTGGCTGTGCCCATGCGTAAGCGCGTAAACGAACTTGTATACACATACGTATATATATAGTTATACACACAACTGGTGTACACAAATTTCTAGATAGATAGGTACTACCGAAAGGAACCGAGAGTTGTTTTGCACGTGGGCTGACGGGGGTCAAGTAGTCGTCTGCAGCACACTTGGGCGGCGTACGGATGTTGACTTGTACGTGAAGTAGTCGACCTGTGTCGACGTACCCGTAGAAACATTGGCTTTTCTGGCGGTGATCCTCTGGCATCACCTTCGTGTTTGGAAGAAATGGTTTTAATCGGTCCTCGACTCCGCGTTGGTTTGGTAGTTGATGCAGCGCGTCTCCTGCAGCGCTACCGTTTATGTACCTGTACATTTTACGCTGTACACCTACACGTGTATGGCCAGTAGTCTCCCTGAGTTCCTTCAGTTAATCATCCTCCTGGCTTTTTTGACTGTCCTGTTGACTCTGCTCTGATACCACAGCACCTAGTCCTCTTCTTGTGACGCCTGCTACTGCTCGTATCACTTCTTCTATCCTTTTTTCCTACCGTTTCTAGTGTACAGCAGCTCGCACAGCCCATGTACCCACTTTTTCTCCGAAAAAGACTTCAACGACTACAAAGTTATCACCAACACACGGGTGCAGAAGCTTTGCTGATTGCTGATAATTGTGTAACAGGTACCTGTGTGTCTGCCGCACGTGCTCCCACTAGTGCCCCTGTGACCACTACAGCTGTCGCTTTTCCGTAGTCTTGCTGCTACGACTATTGCCGCCACAAGAAGGCGAGCAAAGCCTACTCCTCCTGCAGCTTTCCGTCCTACTGTCCCTCCTCTTCTTCCTCAGTAAATGCTGCGAGCAACTACGGCCGCTACTTACATTTTCCGTGGCACTATCTCTCCTAGAGTTCCTGCCTGCTACGCCCTTCAGTACTCCTGCCATTACTTCCAGTCCTCCTACTAGTATTAGTACCTCTTCCAGTACTACACCTATTGTGGCTGCTACCGGAGCAGCAGTGATCACTGCAAATGACGCTGCGACTACTTGTAGACTATACCAGTGTTACGGCTACTACTAGCATTCCTAATATTGAAAGTACTACTGCGTCCACGACTACCATGACCGCAGCTGCTCTCTGCTACTTCTGCGTCCCTTGCCCTCGCTGCGACACCACTACCGCTCTAATTACTTACACCAGTAATTGAACTACACTCACTCCAGTTTCCCACTACTCCTGCCGGTATTATCCCCAGGACTACTGTCCACCCCCGGCGCTAGTCTCACCACACTTCTCCCAGCACCACTGCACTCACCGTCATTACACACTCTACTTTTACTCGTACTACTAGTACTGCCTCTCCTATTCTCAATAACGGTCTTATTACTACTTCCACGACGGCTACCCCAATTGCAGTCTCTGTAATTACCCCAATTCGTGTACCCACAATTGTACCTACATTATCCATACACGATTCCTAAGGATCGATCTTCTACTACTGGAGATCTACTGGTGATAATGATCCAGTCACTACCTGTCCTACTTTCTCTAGTGCAGTTTGGCGTACTGACAGTCCTGTCAGGATTATCATTACTCCTGAATCTACCTCCGCTCGTCTTGCTCATTTAAATACTCCGAGTCCTACTGCTGCCAACCCCCGTGACGTCTGCTGCTTTCGCTCCTACTGCCAACGTGGACTACTGCTTGCTAAGAGACCACACCACGATAGAGACGCACGCTGCCCAGGCACGCGAACGTATGTATATACATACGAATTGATACACGCTTAACTGCTATGTGCAAAGGTAAAAGACGAAGTTGCTAGACGAGACCTCAAGTGCACACGAGCGTGTGCGTCTGTATGTGTCTGGTCACTTTGCTCAGACGCGATAAACATATCGCGTCTGCACGTACAGTGCAGAAAACTGTACGTGCACACAAATATATATATATGTACCTGATGCTGCTTCACACTGCATCGATATTCTGCGGAAGCTAGCTGCAGGGAGTGGGCAGCGTCTACTCATTCGTGCCCTTCAGTGGTGTGCCCCGGCGTGAAGCTGCCCCACTGCTGCAGAGGCGTACGCCTCTATCTTTATTTGTCTCGAACGTCTATACGCACCTTGATGTCTGGAGTCATTCGCTGCAAAATTGGGGAAAGGTTTACAAGCGTATGAGGCTGGTGCGTGCAGATGAGCGGGCCGGCGACTCCTGAAGGCGCGGGATTACGTCCACCGCTAGCGTCCCCACAGTGGAAGCAGCAACAAACGCAGCAAAAGCAGGTCCAGCAGCGCATCGACCCGGTAGCACATGAATGGCAATACGTGCAGCAGCCGCAAGCTCACCACTTCCACCACCAACAACACCAGTGAAACAGCAGCAGCAGCAACAACGCTGGCATCACCAGCAGTTGTCACGCCTGGAGCACAACGTCATCAGCTGTCTACGGATTCAAAAATTGATGAGAGTACGTCACGTAGTAGATTCTACTTATTCGATCGGTCCGTGCGCAGTTGTTTTCGCAGCGCACTGCTTCGCCACGGAAAACGGGTACCAGTCATGCCAACACAAAACTGTAGCGGTAGACTTCCTGCTGCCGGCGTTGTCCAAAGTGAATGGCAGCACACTTGCAATGACCCTGCCCGCCTGTGCCACTGCAGTCACCGAAGACAGACAAACCCACTCGCAGCGACACGCCTCCTGCAGTGCGTATTTGCTAGGTGCTGCCTACGGTCGAAAAGTACCGCAGCTCTGCTTGTCCCCGACAACTCCAGTACACTGAGCCTGGCGCAGATGTACGAGCGAAGCGTACTTCTCTGATTTCCCGACTGCATCAGCCATCAAATGGACAGACCCTTCTTCTACACCACGAGTGTCACTCGTGACGGGTGCAGAAATTTGTCCGTACGGTTAAATTTTAGTGGTTGGCATTGATGAAGGACCGCACACGAGCGAAACAGTATATGTGCGTAGGTGCTAACGGTGCCCAAAGTCCGTCAGAATCAGCGCTCCACTGAGCCTCGAAGAAGCCTGTTTCTGCAAAGTACCGTGTTGTTCTTACCTGGCAGCTCGTGGGTGCGTCGGAACAACTCCCAGGTGAAATCGCCACTTTCACAGGATGACTACGTCTAATGCCATTTTTCCTAAACAGGCTTTCTCCGTGAAGCTGCGAGGAAATATTTGTGCGTGCACTTCCTATTTCGCACGCTTGAGCAATTCAGAATCTGCGAGGACGTCGCTGGCGAAGTGCTGACGTCCGAACACCTACCTGTCCCTGCCCACTGCTTTTGCAGTGCCTTAGCTTTTCCACGAACAAGCGAGGAAAACCATTTCACTTGCCTTTTGGCGTAAGCTTCTGCACAACTCGCGCGTCCACTGATGAACACCTTGGGTTGTACATTATCGCGCTCCACAGTCAAGATCAGGCCGTTTCAACATCAATTGCAGTAGAGTCCACACAGCACCTACGTAGGAGTGGGGCGCACTGGTGCCAGTTTAGTTCTAGTGGGGAAAGGGGAACCTGTTGTCTTCCATTGTGCACTTAAACGATTCGCAAATCCTCAAGGAATAACAGAGCAAGCACACCGCTTGAAAAAAATCCGTGGCTGGACCACTCACTCAGCAGGAAGCACAGAGGCGTTTTATAAACATAGCCTGAAAGTAGGGTACTGGAGCAAGAGCATCGTATGTACTGCGCAGCTGACCCGCCGCGTCGAACGGACCACGCACGAGCTGAGAACTCGAGGGTAGGACGCGCTTCAGGAATGCAGAGCAGAGAAGGCGGGACGCAGCTGTAGGCAGGATACAGCGGCAGAGCTTTGATGAGGGGAGGGAGCAGTACGTCACTGACGTCCTCCTCTTAATCACCGTGTGGCGATTCCGGGTGTGAGTTGTTCAAGTACTAAACAACGGTTGCAGCTTGAACCTTCGAATACGCCGCGTCTGTCTACGGAGAACGTGCTGCGTTGTTGACGAAGAGATACGCACGTTCTGAGCAAGTTTGATCTCCTCTGTTGACGACAGATGTTGCAACGGTGCGAGATTCACGTAGACCACGCATGGACACGGCGGCGGCGCGCCTCGGATTAATGCATCGGAAGCATTTCGCAGTGCTGCTGAGCACATTGAAATGTAGGCTGCCTCTCCAACAGGTGGGCGCACGAATGCATGGAGACGAAGAATCTAAATGGGTAGCCAGCTGTTCACCCACAACATTCGTGAAACATCTACTCTCGCTAACGAGAAGTTTATCCCTGGACACCTTCACGTTAGGAACTGAAGAAAAATTTAAACAAGATAGGAATCAGGATCACGTAGTGTCGTGCTGGACAAGATTCTATGTTGTGACTGGTGGCAAACTTCTGTCATATGTCTTCACTTATTATTGTCTGCGACGGAACAGGAAAGTCGGTAATCCCATGTGCTATTCCTGAGCGCAGAAGAAAGAGCTGAGTCTTTGGTGCCACTCGAATTGCAAATCACGTTGCAGGCGGTATGACATTACAAGAGTCTCTACGCTTTTGCCGCGCCTGCAAGCTCTGCAATCAGTCACACAGATACGTCAATGTCAATGGCAGGCAAGAGAGCCCCATCGAACGTCTCAGAGAGAGGACGAGTTTACATATAATCCGGCTGCGTACCCGCTGCACTATTTCTGGGACATAATTAGAGTTAGCCCTCGCTTTCGCTCTGTACTGCGTGACGTATTCCGATATCTGACAGCTGATGCGTGGGGCATTTGGCAGCATCTCCGTGCGACGCGTGCAACACCCTTGATGAGGCTCCAACAAGCCGACTTTCCAAAAGCATTGCAGCCAGTCTTCCGGTGAAGACTGGGTCAAGTAATTCACCGACCTGTGCGTGGGCAGTGGAGATGTTCTGTTTCTCGTGTTCTCGTACGCAGGTGGCGTCGCGGGTGGCGCCTTCTCAAAAGCACAAGCAGCAGTGTCAGCGTTCACTTTCATGCTGAATGCAGCCATAAAAGAAGCCTTTTCCAAGCGGGTAACAGCGATATCTCGTGGTATGATCCAAAGAGGACTGCCGGCTGACCCGCCCCCCCTCACCCGCACGAGCATAGTGCCGCTTTGATTCACGCTGGCAGGACCACATTCCGCTGAATTTAATACCTGGATTAGGAGCCGTGTCGTGGACCACATTGTATACCATTGCCTTTAGTAGGGACAGCCCGAAGTGCTACCAGGCTTGCTGTCAACGTTATGCCTTCCGCATCCATCGATACCATCATCGGACGGCTCCCCCGCAGGTTGGCACGTGTAGTGCGAGTCTACTTCAATGAAGCCGCTCAATGTCCATGAAGCCGCTTAATATCTAAGAAGCGCGTCTGTTCTTCCCACTGTTTTGGTTCCACGTCTATTTACATCCATGTGTGAGGGTGAACGGATATCACCCTGCTTCTCTTGGGCGACCTACGCTTGATTTGACAATTAAATACACCGTATTTTGCACACAGAGGAAAACACCTGAAGCAAGACGCATAATCGAACACGCAACGAGGAGACGAGTTTTACTGTGTACAGCCCCATTTGTATTTAAACCGGCTATCCGGTGCACCGACAGACGTGTGTCTATGCCAGTGTAGTACTGTACGTATGCCTGCGCTCGTGTCTGTGTCTGTGTGTGTATCTTCTCTGTGATTGAGGCTATGCATTAGGGATCGTCGTTCGTCGGCGGACGGCACGAAGGTAGCAATCAGTACGCACGACAGCCTGGCGAAACGCGTACACTACATATGTTTCGGGGACAGATCTCAGCCACAATTTCCACGTACACCTTGAAAACGAGAGAAAATAGCACGTACTGGCCCGGTTAAAGTATTTTTCCGCCATTTCCTTTAACCCACTCGAACCTTCCTTGAAGAATTCTGTGCTACTGTCGGAACGCAGCACCAGATGCAGACGACACCATCGGACCCGAACTCAAGCGTCTTCCAGCACTGCTCTAGGTAACGCTGTCCAGAAAAACTGAACACGTACCCATTAGCGTCCTACACACTTTATACATGCAGGTGATGCTTCATGATGCGTGTGATGTTACGCAGCCTCTTACGCTGACTTTGACCCCCAACGGCGGCTGAAGGTAGGTGATGTCCCTGCACCCGCCAGAGGTTCACAAGGAGCGGAAGGAGGTTTCCTGCATGTCTCCATTCCGCACTGTAATAAAAAAACGAACGCGTAGTCACTTCTGCAGGTTCGCCTTGCTCGTGTGTGTGGTGTTCTTCAGTGAAGGGCTGTTACGTCACCTCAGCGGTGCCGCAGTGTACGCAGTGGGAGTTCGCGGGCCTGAGTGTACATAGAAGCTCTGGCGAACAGTGGTATCACACACGACCTCTCAACGCCCTGTGTCGTGTGTGCTCGTGTTTTCTCCTGCCTAGCCCTTCGCGACTGCGCATAAACAAGAGTGCGACGACGCTGGGACAAAGCCGTGATCTCAACACGCCCTGTGTCGTGTGTGCTCGTGTTTTCTCCTGCCTAGCCCTTCGCGACTGCGCATAAACAAGAGTGCGACGACGCTGGGACAAAGCCGTGATCTCAACGAGGCGACCTCACCGTCTCGGCTACGAAAGCAGCGGTCCTGCGGAGACGACTTGCAGTTTTACTATTTGGCAAAGTTACAATGGGTGCTTTGAAAGTGACTGTAGAACAAATAGGTGAAGCAAACTCATTGCCCCCGTCTCCGCCCCTGCTACAGCAGAGGCAACAACTTGTGCTGCTGCCTTCCATTAAATTCTTGAAATTGGCAGCAGGACTTAGAGGTACTGCTTCCGACTATCGAAAGTATCCCTGCTGTCTTGGAAGAATTATACGCAGGAGTACGCTGCCTGTGAAAAAGATCGCCACCAGCTTTGGAGCGGCGAAAATGATGCGGCAGCGTGTGTAGAGGTGACAACCCCAGGACGGGATTCTCGTCAGCGTTGGCTCATCTAGAGTCCGACTGAATGCCTACGTCACTACGTAGACAGGAACTGCGGTGTGTGTAGGATCCCCACTTGCACGCGACCAAGTAGCGGTATGTGACAGACTGCGTAACCGCAGTAGTACCGCCTTGTAAGCATGCTGCAAAAGGACGCGGCAGCAGAATACACTCCGTGAAGAGCGTGGACCACCACGGACAAAAAGAGGAAAGTTCCCAGAAGACCACACTTCCAGGTACGCCATTCTTCGACGCGGTAATCCCCCACTCAACACACAATAGTAATGGGGATCGTCGGGCACTGCTACCTTTCGTCACAGAACCTTTTCCTCCAAAGATTCCATATTAGAATCCGCGAATTTAACGCCCTGTTATGTCTGTATCTTCCCGCGGAGAGCTTGACTTCTGCCTTTTCTAGCAACCACCTGACGCACTGGGACGTTACAGGGAGGAGCAGTTGTCTACGTGGACTGGTGTTTCTCTTCAAACAAGTAAGCGGAAACAATATATTCGACCCTGCAGAGATTTGTACGCTTCCTGAGGTAAAACTACTTCGATTCTGCAGTCAGAGGATATTGTGTACGTGATGCTGTGCCTCTGTCAAACCAAGTAGAGCGCTGCGCCCCTTTGGAGTGAGGTCGCTGCCTTTAGTGCAGCGGCTTCATCCGGCAACAGTAACCTCGGTTCTGGAGGGAGATGTAGACTTACTGAGCGAAGGCCACCGGGACATTGCAGCGCTGCAAGTGGCGAGAGAGCTAGCTACATGTCCCTGGCAACTCAGTTGACGCTTAATTTAGTTTCGCAGTCAGATGGGTAGATAACGTAGTGCAAGTAGCAGCGTACGCACTCCCACCAAACCTCATTCGCTTTTGCATACTCTTGTATTGAGCTGACACACACACACAGCATACCCGACAACGGATCATACCCGACAACGGATTGTCACTGCGTATCCGCCTTAAATCCTGAACGTCTCCGGAGTAGTGCTACATGGTGAGCCACGGTACAGCGCAGACCCACCCAAGCAACACGTACACGTAGCGCTGGCACTGACGGTACAGCGGCATTAATGAGTCTGGGCACAGCCAAGCAACAAACACGTACGTGAGATGTCTACGAATGCGACGGTATCCACTGGGGTCGTTGTGATGTGCCTACGAGGTCTTCAGTCATTAGGGACCGCCCGCCTCTGCTTTGCGCTGTCAACGGCCGTGGAATCTAAGCTTGTACGCCTTTAAAACCGTGTTGCGTTCGCTCCGATCGCGTCCACTCCAGCTCCACCATTGTTAGCCATCATTGCAGCCACGGTAAGAGCCGCCACCAAAATCGAACCCTCCCTTATTAGTCTTCGTAATGGGCTCGTCAGCGGAAACGCTGGGAGCCTATTCAGTCGTCTCTGTAATGAGTTCGCCGGCGGCTCCAGTGAATGCCCCGCTGTATTCACTGTGTCATTGAACGTGCTTCCTGAGTCCACGCAAACCCGAACACAGCGGAACGCAAAACCACACAGTTTCTTCTTGGGTGCTATAAGTACCGTCACACGAGGGACTATATTACAAAGCATCACAAGGAGGGTCACGGAGGTTCATCACGTTATCGATCGCTCGGCGCAAAAGTGCAGCAGAACAGGCCACTCGCTGACATTCACGCACAGAGTCGTTTAGAGCCTGCTGCATCCTGTTTGCACAGGTATTAAGCAAACCTATATTGTACCTGGAGCGTCATACTCCGCGCATAGGACTCCAGCGACGAAGTTGTCGAGCGAAGGGCAGCCGACAGGATCAGTTTTGTGTACGTGGACCGGGAATCGACTTCTAAAGCAGACAAGACTGCCGCACTCTATAGACTTCTGGAGAAGGTGAATGTGAAAGATATTCAACGTAACAGATATGATGGAATTTGACTGCTGGACCATCGAGGATCGACAGGAGTTTCCGTTAATACCCGTCGCGTCGCTCGTAAATCTGGGCATCTCGTCTCCTCTGTAACATTGAGGCCAACCCTGCAGTCAAATACTTGCTTCGGCCGACGCTGCGGACAGACCTACAAGCATCGACAGGAGTTGCGGACGCTACCCGTCGCGACCGTCACACATTAATGCGTTTCGTCCACCTTATATTATTGCGACTGACACCGCACTTACGTGCTTGCAGTACGACTTTCGAGGATCGACACGACTTCAGGACACTACCAGTAGTGACAGTCACAAGCTGAGGCACGGTGGCTCCTGTAGAACATTGCAACCGACGTTGCAGCCACGCACATGCTTCGGCCGTCGCTGCAGTAGGAACTTCGACGGTCGACAGGAGTTCCGGACACTACCCGTCGCGACAAGCATAAGTCGAGGTGTCTCGTCTCCTTTATACCACTGCAAGCAACGTTGCAGTCACGTGAGTGCTTTGGCCGACAATGCAGAAATACACTTACCTCCATCACCTTGATTGAGCATCTCTGTCCAAATGCAACCTGCTCTCGACAGTGCGTCTCTTCCCCAACGCGACTCGGTCGATCAATTCTTTCCTCTTGCACCGGGTATCTCATACCCATACTTCGCCTTTGCCACTTGTTTACTTATTGTCAGTCGTAGCCAGACGACGTAGACGGCGTACGGCTGATCACGCCAGTCTAGATCTGTGCGAGAGCGTAGCAAGTTGCTAATGCCGAAGCCTCTGCTGCCAGGGATCCACCTCTAACCATCCTGTCTCTGTTTTAAGCGTCGTTCCTCAAACCTCCGAGTGAGACAACTTCTACTGCTCGGAAAAAGGCACCAACTGCGTCCGAATCACAATCCGCGGTCCAGTCAATCGTACAAACCAACCAAAGCAGGTGTATCTGCATTACAACCAACCTTGCTCTTGTAAACGTTACAAGCAGCGGCAACAAGTGACGAGCGTAAGCGGCAGTGCAGCGCTACCACCACACCGCACAGAGTGTTGACGAGATTTACCGCTGTGCAGTGTGCCCGACGGAGATTCATGCGCCGGTACTTCGGCCAGACAAATAAAATACGTCACCTGCGCTGGCCAGTTACTGTCCACGTGTTGCACGCACACCTGCGTCCTCGGTACACGGTCATACACTACGTTTCATCATATCGCACCTAATATGTAGCAGCAGAGACGAGTGCTGGACACGCGTGGTCTCACGGAGCCGACAGGACGACACAGCCACGTCTGCGGAAGCTCGCAACCGCAAGGAGGAAGAGCAGTTACTAACCTCCGAGTTGCGCGAGTGTAGGCGACGTGCCTAGTTGTTTTGTGCTCTCCTCGGCTGTAAGCTCCTACATTAGTAGGCATAGCATGACGACTTGCTCAACGCGACCCATGCAAACAAGACTTCACACAATGGCATAGTGACACCTTCTGTGACGGACACATAAAGCCCTTCTACAAGTTATGGAATGTAAAGGTCTCTTTCGGATTATCCGGCGGCTCTCCTGTTCTCCGCAGAAACTACGCAGTCTTTAACTGCAGCGTACTCTTCCACCACATGGCGCAGCGAGGGAGTGTTAATATTGTACGGACTACGTAATTCAGCGGACTCACCATTTTTGAACAACGTGAAACATCCGAACCTCACTGAAAAAGAATAATACGTACTGCCTCATGCATTGATCTGGTGAAGCAATACACTGTACAACGAAGTCCCCCAGAAAAGCCGCTGGCCTGCACGACTACACAAGAGACAGATGTCAGCGTTATCTGCTGGCAGAAGCAGCGACTATGGGCTGTGTTAGCGACCATCGGATCCGCCCCTCGTACGTCTAGTGAAACAAAGTCGCTTCCGCACCCCTCGAGGTGTACCTCAGTACGGCGTGCAGGATTCAAGTGAGGATAGAAGCAGGCTTGAGATAGCACGAACAGCAGCTGCCGGATCGCTGTTCTAGTCACGTGTAGCGCGGGATACGCCTCGGAGAAGCACGCTGAGGCGAACAGCCGCATTGGCAGCCCGGATTCGACGTATAATGGCCAATAGTGTCGGGACGCGGAAGACGAACACCGACTGTGGAGATATCTGATAAGTTCCCTGGCAACAGGAAAAGAAGGTGACGACCAGGAAAGGCTAACACTCTAAGAAGGCGACGCACAGAGCAACGTCTTTACTCTTCTCAATGTAGACCACACTGCACACAGTCGTCATATTGCGCAAAGCGTAGACCCAACACATAACAGCCGCCCACTGTCACCCTATTGTCACAGAGACCTCTTTGCAGCCCACGCTACGTGACGCTCACACGTGGTGACAATTTATCTACGTAGCTACTACAGTATATGCTGCCTCTATTCCACTTTCCGGCTGACGTCGTAGTTACACATATTGTCACGGCTCGTACTGCAAGCGCTCAATTACGCTACTGATACTAGTGCTACTGCCGTATAAGCGTTGACGAATTTCTATTCAACCTTCACTGCCTAGTTACTGTGGCAGCAGCCGCAGTCCGAAACTGCACCTTCACTGGTAAGAGGGCACTGACGCATCTCCAGCTGCAGCTGTAATTGTTACAGCTTCTCCGATGTCACGAGAGTTGCGCTTCCGTTGGTCTTCCTGTAATGTCACCCCCGATCAGAGAGGCAGTAGCAGACGACTAGCAGTTTCAGGAGGATGACTGAAACAGTACTAGTACTGCCATCCGTGGGAAGGCGACAGTAGCAGCAGCACCGGACAGCATTCCAGCTGCAATGCACACACTGGTTAATTGAAAGCGCTGGACGCCTGGAACGCTGCGATTTCGAGAGGCCCTCTTTCTGAAGCACGTGTGCCTTACCCGAGCGCTTCACCGTAGCCACGCACATTGTAAAAAACTAGCCGGTCACCTCTATAGACGAGGAAAACTTTTCAGAGGACGACTGTGGTGTACACTGAGTATTATCGTTGCACCAGCTGCAGACTTGCACAGTCCGCCTACCACAATGTATCGCAGTCAACGTTCGAAGCCACTCTTCTACCGACTCCTGAAAACGGGCAAGGTAAGGGGGAATGCAATTACTGCCAGACTGTCTCACTGACGACGGGAAGAAGTATCTCTCTCAGCATCACCGTGGTCACCGTGCGCTGGGTACACTCGCTTGCGCATACCTTCTCTTTCGAGTGCCTCTACCTGGGTCCAGAATTCCACGGGAACTTGCAGTGTTTCCGAAACAACATGTCTTTTTTCTCAAGGTCACCTAGGACTGCACGCGGAGGCATAAATTCTTCTTGTGGCCGCACACTACAGGTGTCCTTGAACTCCTCTCCCAGCTTCCTTTAACCCCACCTTTTTGGTGTCTCACGAAACCAGTCGCATCGCGCTTCTATGGGCGCAGCTCCGGCATGAAAAGTGCAGGTCAGCATTTGGTGCAGAGAAACACGGAGACGTTGACATCGCACTGAGCACGTGCAGCGTGGAGAAGAACTCCCCATAGATAGGAGACGATGAGCAGTCGTACGAAGGTAGTTGCGAAAAAGCAATAAGAGGGGGTGCAGAAAAAAACAAAAGAACCATGCGATACAAAGCGGGCAAAGCATCCGTTGAAAGTCACCTGTTACACAACGCAAAAGCTTGTTGACAGAATCTTGGTTCGTGGGAGTATGCCGAGAAGCTGAACGTAGTTCAGAAAAAAGAAAGAAAATTCACCCGAGCAGAGCATTGACCAGTGGGCTGAGGTGAACAACTAACGATCATCTTGCGTGAGTCCACTCAGTGTACTGTGGGCGGTTTGCCTTGTGGCCGCCCGAGGACGGAGTCCACAACCTTCGTGTTTGAAAGGAACGGTAGTACAGTGAGCCTCGAAACGCTGCCAATTTATCAACAGAAGCACAGGTATTTTCCCTCACTGCTCACTCTCATGAAGGACGTCGTTCGCACGTGGAATGCAGTCACAATCCTCGTCCACCGTCCGCGCGAAGACGCACACCCGCGCGAAGCGGTATACAAAGCTTTGCCGTAAAACACGAGCGTAGTTCAACGCCTGCGGTCTTCGGTGCAGGCGAGTATTCCAGTCTCTCCTGCAGCACGTACGTCGCCACGACGCAACAATTATTCCACAACAGTGAGACACCAGAAAATCCAGTTACGGCACTTTCGCCTTTCGTGACTGATTTCCTATGTATGTCAACTTCGTCAAATGACCAGGGTCTTTTGTGCAAACGCGTCACTCTGATCACACGTCTATATTTGTCGAGCGGACGCCTACCTCTCTCTGCCCCGGACGCAATCGAACCAGCGCACCTTCAGCGACTTCCTTTAGCAAGTCCCACATGTAACACACGGGGTGACCATCATACGGGTCGCTCTGACGCAGACCTTACCCATCCGGCCGTTCGGGCACGAGCGTGGTAGACACACGCAACAGCACACAGAGTTTGAATGTAACAGAGAGGACAGACAGCAAAGGTTCCTTTATTTTAAACATCTCCAGGGTGCTCTGCGACATTAAAAAAGGGAAGCGCTCTACGACACGTATCCAAATCATGGACTTCTGGTTCAGCAAGCCCGTGGCCGAATCTACCTAAGCACGCTCACACATGCATCTCTCCTGTTTGCTGTACAAAAAAAAACAAAAAAGGAGGATAAGCGCAGCGCTGGAAAGTTCTCTCCCGAAACGTGGCCGCTACTTGAGCTCCAAAAGCACAAGAAAGACCCTTGCTCGCTCAAGAAGTGGTTGCTAACTAAGTAGAGTTCCCTCTTTGTGGGCACGTGGTGAATAAATCCTTTTGTCACAGCAGTGCTTGCCCAACGGTCCCTTCTTCCCGAGGTACAACTATTTCAACTGCGACTCCCGCAGCCTCAAGACGCTTATCCTGACGTGCCTTCTAAGGAACAGTTCTTCCAACTCATCTTAACCATATATGCTTTCAACGCAGGGTCGGGTCCTTCTCATTATGTGTCTGCAGGAGTGGCTCGGGGACATCGTGCAGTAATTGCACACACTGCAGCCCTCAACAGCAGGTGGCTGCACTTGGTGGAACCAAAGCATCGTTTTCCACCTGACGACGACGTCGACGACGCATTGTTCTTCTCGATTTGTTTCTGGATCTCAGCTCCTTTCATGGAATCTCGGTAGCTCTCAGCCGTAGCCCCTACTTCGGCTACGTGTATGTGCGTCACCTTCAAGGCCAGGGCTACGTTTCGGGTCTTCCACGCAGTCAATACGAATTCGTTTTGCAGGTGCGATTAAAGTTTGGGTGTTTCGCTGCTGTACGGAATAGTTTGCCGGCGCCGTCTTTGCAGATATCTTCTTTTAACATTTACAAGGTAGACACTTCAGTCCCCGCGCTGCCTCGGTGGACGGCCTGCACGTCCGCAGGACGTGCTGCCGTGAATCTGGCAACAAACTTGTGCGGTAGTTATCTCAAGAGCCAGTAAGTGCTCTCCTTGTATCAGTCGGTCACAGGTATGTGGATGTGTGGAACCTCCCATTGTTGGTGAACTGTAAAAGAAAAAGCGCATCGCTCGCGTGTGCAAAGAAGCATGTGAAGACCAGCGTTTCACGTAGTCGCTTATAAGACGTGGCTCGTGGTGCACTACGACATAAGAGGCGAGCGAGAACTGACGGGCCGTTACGTTACATGTGCTCCGCAGAGGCAGGAACGAAGTACATAGCCACGAGCGGGGACAATGGGAGGGTTCTGGAGACTGGGACGTCGCAACGACGTAACATTTGTATCTCTTTTTTCCAGGTTATCACTTTGGTAAGCGGTGTAGTGAGAAGTCGATCATCGCTTACTTACGCTGAAAATAAGGAGGGCAGATAGATGTGGAGCTCTTATAGAAGAGTGGGTAGTAGCAGAGAGTCCTGGGAGTCAAAACGCGTTTAGCAGGTTGTTTGCTCCTACGCGCTTCAATGCCCTCGTGCCAAGACACGGTAATCTTCTGTCGGCTGCGAGTCGTCTTGAATTACTGGCAGGTACCTTCCATTGGATGAACCTGGTGTAAAGTAGTTGTCGCCACTCGTGTGAGGCACAAGTCATTCAAATTCTCCATTTTCCAGTCCAGTTCACTGCCTGTCAATGCCGACTGGCGGTTGGATGCATTCCTAAGCACCAACTGTGCTGCTTCGCTGAAGATTCGGCGTTCGTTGACCACCATTCCACCGGATCGTGTTGGCCTTAGACCGGTATTCTCGAAACCATTCTCGCTGAAAACGGGATAGGGAAGCCGCATGAACTGTAGGACTTGTCTGAGGGTATGCTCTTCGACACTCGCAAGGAGTGACGCCGATGCAGGGTTGACGCGAAGGTTGCCTGATAAAGCTCTCCTGCTGGTCGGGCGCGGCAGAACGCCTACAAGCACAGTGTACTGGGCAACCCCAAAGTGTTACGCGCCCTCGTTAATTCACAGAGTGCGGGAGAAGGAACATGTGTCCGAGAAGCGCATCAAGTGTTCTTTGGCGTGGACTGCTTAGATGGCTTGTCCTTCGACCAATGTGTTCAGAACAAATTCGTGCGTGTGGCCTCTGTAACCGAAGACATCACACGGTAAAAGTCGAGTCTCTGCTTCTCTACGCTTAGAACGGTCACTAGCCTGATAGGCATTTTCCCTGGGATGAGACGTCCATATAAATTTAGGTCCTGATGGAAAATCAAGCTTCAAGGACAAACCTTAGGAAATAAGAGCTTGGCGTATGTTTCGCAGCCGCATTGGGGTGGGATCGAAAAAGGAGAGATGAGACTTCCGCAGGGATTTCGCAGGCGAGACTCACGTGACAGTTTCGGTTAAACCACGCCAGTGTGTGCACGTCGTTTCGGCTAACCTTTGCATAATATCATTTTTGCAACTCTTTCGTTCGCTGATTCCGCTTCCGGGAACGAAACGCAGACACACGCGAGAGCAAATACTACACAGCACCTGATTGTAGCTGCGCTTATGTTTCTTGGGCCAAAAAGGGCTTCTTCTCATAGTTGACGTAAAATTCATAACACGGAAAATCTCTTTGATTCCTTCGGCGAAACCGCTGAAGTCTTTTTGAGACTCACTGTATCCCTGTCGCCTGGAGGCAACGATGTACCCCAAATTTTCGCAGGCTGGAGGCGAGAACCGTGTATGATCACCATTCTTGCGCACCTGTCCACTCACTAGCAGGTTCGATATACACAACAAAATCGGCATATCTGCGAAAACTTTTCCCAACCAATAGCAAATGGTTGGTATTTCCAGTCTATTCTCAATGACCTCACTACTTCAAGGGGACGCTTACGAGTAAGTTACATCACCGTGACTACGGAGGCGAAGTTACAAGACAGAAAACAACATCTACGGTGAGCGGACGCTTAAGCAAAGGTACACAATCGTCCAAAATGAAAAGCTCTTCCCAGCGTTGACTAGTCTCCGTAAACACCGACGATCCGAAGACACTGGTGAACATTCGTGTCCAGGCAGCCTCCCCTCCTCCGTAAAGGGTGTGTGTTGTTGATCACTAGTCCCCGAAGTCCGTGCCTGGAGGGCCAGCGGACAACCGAATTCGAAGCTTCTGCGGCAGGACACTGCCACAGTATTGACCGTGCCTACCAATGAGTGCAGGATGTCTTAGGTCAGCACGGATGGGTTTCGCAGCATTAGTTGGAGCAGCTGGTCCTGGAAACGTCTCAAGTTGACCCGGCTCAAATCATGATAGTGTCCGAGACGCCGCTGTCCGACACCGAGTGTCAGAAACAACAGCTGCGATAGCGAAGCGCCTCACGATTCTTCCCTAGTGAACTGACGAAGCAGGGAAGAAGCATGTCATGCACAAGGACCACAAGCTTAGTGAACAAAATGGTGTTCTCCAGAACCAGTGGTGCACACAACTGTCCTCCCGCTTGAGTAAGCGTGTAACATGATTTTTGCCCACTCACCAAGTGACGCCTCAGCGCAGAGACCGTAGCTGCTAACGGCAAGAAACGCCGCGACGGACAGCAACAGGTGACGACCCGGAAAGCGCAACGACGCACTGAACTCTTCCCTAGGGGGGAGTTCACGCACGAAACGGGAGGAGCAAAGATGTTTGTGAACACGAAATAAACAGGTATGCCGTGAGAAAGACAGCGATGATGTTGAGGGATTCATGACGCGCATGACCATGTTGGAGAAGTACAAAACCAAAACCAACGATTGCATTCCATGATTGCGTCGACCTGTGGCGTGGAGTGAATGCAGTTCAACGGTACACGTGGTGCCATCGTGTGCCTGCGGCTTCACTTTAGAACCCTGTTGTATTTTAGTTTGGCAGTATGGAGCGTGACTTGTTTGGAATAAGCGCTGATGTCCAATGCAGAATTCTGCGTCGAATCTCCGACATCTGAAACATGCAATTACAGCAAAACTACTGATCTTCTACACAAGACTGTAAAGCGTATAGGCGCTAATGGAATGACGAGTGAGGAGAGCTCCAGAAAAAACTACCTCATTCCCTGTTGAAGACATCCCAACCACGACCATGTACACTGGACCGTTGTCCCCACATTTCCACGTGAACTATCAGGATCTGCTGGACAAGTTATTCAACGCAACTTGAGAAGGCTCATTCTCCTGCTCGGCGCGAAGTTTCCACCATCCGTGGTTCGTCTCACTCCCTCAGTGGGGCGTAGCGCGACTCCCTCGCGCGGGATAAAAAAAGCATTTTTATTTGCTCCATCGTGCACCCAGCAGATCGCCACAGCGGTAACCAATATCTCCTTTCCCAAGACAGTGGTACGTTGTCAGGCCGTCTCTGGGCAAAACGCTTGCTGGGACTCTACTGCTTAGACACACTCATTCTTACACGTAGAGTCGAAAATATGGGAGAAATCAGCCGGAGCAGCAGCACTCATGCTTCATGATAGGTGCGGAATTTGTCAAGGCAATGGAACTCGGTCACTCTCACTGTAATAAGAATAAGTAGTCATATGCTGAAGCTGATTGATTACCTAGCACAATGTATCCGGTGAGAGCGTCTATTCAGACTGCTCTTTTCCAGTGTGTCCCGTGTGTTCTGGCAGGAAGTCGCGCTAGATTAATCAAATTTTAACCCCTGGAAGACGTCTTTGTGTTGTCAAAATACGCAAACATTTTCTCCCGAGGACCGCGAGGACTATTTGGAGCCATTGCGAGGCGGCCAAAGTTATGTGTAATCGCCTGGGTGACGCCCGCTCGAAATCGCTGTTAACACAAGACTGCAATGACCAAATAAACTCAGCGCGAAAAGGGAGAACTAAAGCGGAAATTCGTGTTTCAGTCTCCACTTATATAAACCACACTACGGATAGAGTTGTTCACTTTTCTACTGGTTCAGTCTCCAAGGCCAGGTCTTGGCGGGAAGAACGTGTGGCAGACGTGTAGAAAAGCGCACGTCTTTCCAGGAAAACACAACCAGGAGCAGACCTCCTGTTTGCATGACGGTAATCCGCCTGCGTATTATTGGAGCGTCACTGGAGGCAACGCTGCGCAACCAAAGCACTACGCGTAGATACGGGGTAGACGCAAGCGTTTGGGTAGACGCCCTGAACCCGCCACCACGCGTGTTAATGCGACTCTGCAAAGAACACATCGTAGCACAGCGATGCCAAGACCTCTTCATTTTACCAGAGACCTTAAGAATCTAAATGGCTTGTGGGCACCGCTAGTGGTTGTAACAGCTGCTAAGTGCATAACCGCTCTTTACGTTGTGTGGCTGTTAGGTTTCCGAGCGCGTTTGTCGTCCTCCTCAGCGTGTTATGTGACTGCGACTTTACAAGGTGCGTGCACTGGCAGCGTTCAGTGCGGCATCTAAGCGCAGACTGCAGCAGTACACTTGGGCGCTTCTGTCAAGGCCTGCCTTTCGCATGCAGTGCACTCAAGCAGGCTTCAGATGGTCTAAGCCTCCCTCCTTGTACGCATAAAACTAGCTGCGTAGCGGGTGGCACATTCCGAAACTGCGACAAGGCCTGGTGACACCAAGCGAATGGCGCCACAGGCGAAGCCTTCCTGCATCAAACTTTCGTACTTGTCTTGCATGCATGTCCGACGGTGACAGCGAGAGCGGTTGCGGGAGTATGTCTCTAGAATACCACTGAACAGCGCATCTGTTCTCCCTCGTGCAACGAAAAGTGTACGCAGCAGCGACACGACTGCACGCACGCTCCACGCAACACACCGCTGCCTGTGCTTTAGAAAAAATCTGACGGCACGTGTGGCTGCATGCACACGTGGCGCTTCACAAACTGGCTCTACCATGCGTATCAGGAAATACACCCTTAGACGGTGCGTCTTAACTCATATGTATGTACAGAAAAAGTGTGTGCATGTGCGGTCGAAGGGCGGTTAAACACGCCTGCCCCGCGGCCGCGTTCACTCCAAGCAAAGGCAGCTTCAAAAGTATGCGGCGACCGCCAGGCCGTAAGTACGTAGTCAAGGTCTCACGAATGACTGCACACACGAACAAAGGGGTTCGAACACATCACAGGCATGGATCACGTCTTCGCGCAGCACTACCGCTGTACGCCCAGCGGCTCCTCGAGAAGTTTTCCAGATCACCGAACGAAAGTACAGGAACGAGGTGTGTTGCGGAAAGGCATACTGCATCGTATTCCGAACGCGGTGCTTGTGTCGCTAGCAGCTCAATATGGTGTTGCGTGAATATCCAAAAGCATGCTCTCTTCCCACTCCTCGACGAGTGCTCTTTAGAATCCTATTCTGCATTGCAGTGTGGTCGCCACTTCTGTTGAGGCACACGATCTGGAAGAACCGTCACTCCACCAACGTTTCCGTTGCACAGTCCTCTAAGATTAAACACGCACCTTTTGCCGTCGTGACCCGGGGTGTGGCTAGCTGTACCGCCAACTCTTATTAATGGTGCACAATGTCCTCTTCCGTCTTCTTCTGCTAGAACGGTGGTATTCGTTGTGTTCTATAAACGATCCTCGTGAGAGTCGAACTAAGTTTAACGTTGTGGCCCTCTCGTCCTAGCAGGGCGCCTACAGGAGTGGCGGCTCCCACGCCTAAAAGGGAACACCTGTGCCACATCCATATGTGTGCGTCCAGTAGTGTTCATGTTCACCCAGAAATACCGATTCCCATGCGTAAAAGTACACATATGCTCCACTTCCGTATAATAGTAGGTCCGCGTGCGGTAGTGTCTATGTGCACCCAGAGATACCGACGTCCCGTCTCTTAAAATCATGTATCCAATCGAGGGTACCCGTGAATCGTAGGTATCTGCCAGAAGGTTGCCGTGGGGAATTCTTATCCCAAGTTCGCAAGTGTGACCAAGAGGGCTGGCTGACAAGGATGTAAATTTATGCACGAACGTGGAGCTGACTTTGCTGGCAGTCTTTTGCACGCACTAAACAAGGGTTGTGGCTCAAACCTTTGAAGAAGCTGCGTCCGTTTGCAGAGAAAGTGTTGCTTTTCCGGCGAAAAGGCACACTACGTTCTCAGAGAGCGTGCTGCTCTCTGTTGACGACAAATGTTGTAAACATGCGATGTGCACCAGGGCCACACGTGCACACGGCAACCGTGCGCCTCGGAGCACGGATCTACGCAGTCGAAGCACTTTGCCGTACCGCTGAGCACTATGAAATGTAGGCCTCCTTCCCAACAGGTGAAGTCAAGCGCAGGGGGAAACAAATAACGAGGCGGGCTCAGGAGGTGCCCTGACACAGCATCCCGCAGAGCATCTACTCTTGCTAGAGAGAAGCTTCTGTTGCGGCAATGTAACGTCAGGAACTGAAGTAGAATTTAGACGAGATAAAGAACATGACCACGTAGTGTAGTGCCACTTTAACGTAAGGTGCTGAAGTAGAATTCAATACGGATAGGAAACATTATTATGTAATTCAGTGCCGCTCAGTTTTCTGTATTCTCTTAGGTGGCAAGATTTACAATGTCTACTCGTCTATAATTGTCTGCGCCGGAAGAAGGGAAACGGCCTACCTATGTGCTGTCCCCCCTGAGCGCGGAAAAAAAGAGCTGCGTCTATACTACTGCTCGAACTGCAGATGGCATTCCTTACGGTGTCTATGCTTATGCCGCCCTCCGTTGTCGTGCTGTAGGCCCAGCAACCACTCATATGCATACGCCAACGCCACTAGCAAGCAAGGTAGCCCCATCGAACGCCTCAGTGACACCGTGAGCTTACAGGTAATGAGGTTTCATATCCGCTGGAGTATTTGTGGGAGACATGCAGTGTGGCTTTTTCGCTCTGTAACACTTGAAGTGTTTCGGTTCGTGATGTGGACTGCACTCAGTAGTACCCGCGTGCGAGGCATGCGACACGTTTATCAAGCTCCGACGGGCTGACTTCTCAAATGCGCTGCGGCCTCCAGTGAAGACTGAAATTGCACGTCTCATCTACCTATACGTGTCCAGTGATGGTGTTCTGTTTCTCGTGTCCATATATGCGGGGGGCGTCACGGGCGGCGCCTTTCCAAATGGCACAGACAGCAGTGTCCACGGTCACACTCGTGGCCATCATAACACCAGAAGAAGCCTTTTTTAAATGCGTAGGAGCCGTAGCTCGTAGTACAATTTAGCCACAGCTGCCGGCTGACTCGGCCATCTTCACCTGCACGAGCAGAGTAATTCATTGATTCACGCTGCGGCCGCGCTTTGCTGAAACTGATTCTTGGAGTAGGAGGCGTTTTGTGTACCAAGCGTCCACCACTACCTCGAGTAGGGCCACTCCGAGGTGGTAGCGGAGTTACCGTCATCGATATGGTATCCGTGTCCATCGATACAGCTCAATGAAAAGCTGCCAAGCAGGTCTATTCTTGTAGTGGGAGTATACTTCAGTGAAGCTGCTCAATATTAATATGCGCGCCTGTTCTCCGTGCTAGTTTTGGCTCCACCCCTACTTCCGTACATGTTTGCGGAGGAACGGCCGCCACGAATGTCTGTGTTGGGGGGACTTGCGCTTGATGTGACAATCAACAAATTCCACCTAGACCGTTCCATCGCACACATAAAAGACTTCTGAAATTAGGTACACCACCGAACACGCGACAGGGATATGAAGTTTGTTGTATTCTTCCGTTTTTGACGCAAACTGTATATCCCGTTCATCTGCAGACGTGTCCATAAGGGTAACTAGAGTCTTTTATGCACGTCTGCATGCGTGTAGGTGTGTATGTGTGTGTGCGTGTGTGCATTTGTGTCTGTTTGTGTGTCTGTGTGTGGACATTTGTTTATTTGCGATTGGGGGTATCCACCAGGGGGTCATCGTTCGGAAGAGGGGGAGACATGAGGTTAAAAACTAGTACGCACAGCAACCTGCGAAGTGCGTACGCCCTACACCTTTCAGAGACAGACTGGAACTACTCTCTTCGTTTGTACCTTAACATTAGACAGAAAACATGTACAGAGCCAGCCGAAGGATTTTAAGGCCACTTCCTGCGTGGCTCCCGTACTTTTTTGATGGCTTGGAGAATCCTGGAGTGCCGTGGAAAATATGCGTAACGCACCACCAGCCGCAGGCATCATTGCAAACAAAGTGAATAGACTTCCTGCGCTGCGTCAGGCAAGGCTTTGCAGGTCAAACAAGCACATTCGCATTAGAATCCCGTTGCCTTTTATGCTGATTTTGATGTTCAAAGGCGGCTGCAGGTAGAAGATGTCCGCATACTCGTGAGAGGTTTACAGGGGCGAGAACAAAGTTCTCTACGTGTCTTCTGTTAGCCGTGTGATCAGAGGGCGTCGCACGGTCGCTTTGCAGGTTTGTTTTCGTTAAAAAAAAAACAATATATATATATATATATGTACGTATATGCATGTACGGCGTTCGCCACTGTAGTGCTGCTAAGTCAGCTCACAGCGCACCTTGTTTGCTGCACTTGGGGCGTGCCGGAATGTACACGGTAGACGGCCTCGCGAACAGTGACATCGCTCACCACTTTTCAGTGCCGTGCGTGCTCGTGTACGCACCAGCAAAGCTCTTGTTTGCGCGTGAACAAGGGATTGACCGTGTGCACACCCAGCGGCGATCACCACCAAGCGACCTTTGCGTCTCGGGTGCGACAGAAGCAGTCCTGGAGAGAAGACCTGCAGGGTTACTTCCTGGGAGAGGGACAGTGGCTGTCCTACAAGCGACGACAGAGCAAAGAGTAAACGTAGCTTCGTTGCTGCCGAAGCAAAGTAACACCTTGAAGTGTTACTTTGCTTTCTCCGAATGCTCTTGTGACTCCCGCTGGTGGCCTCCTGATTTTGCATGTAATGCTGGGACACAATTAACTTAACTGGACTCACGCGCACCTCCACAGCTGGAGGTTACGTGTGGCTCATGAGTGGTGGAGCCGCTTGCGGACGTGGTTGGCCAGATTGTGCTAATGGAGTTCACGAATCTCGGTCAGACAGTAGAACCCTCCCGAATGCTCTACACATGAAGGAGGGCCTTCGTGGCCTGGAAGGAAGTCCACGTAGCAACACTACCACACTTCCTGCCTTCGCACCAGGGAACCACGAGCTTTCCGCCGACAAGGACCGGCCAACCCGGCGAAAACTCTACGTCTTTCGTTAATATACGAAAGGTTCACGCAGTAGCAGCGTGAATCGCATGGACTGTTTGATTCTTCCAAACGTGGATATATACGGAGAACTGTTTTACTCCCGAGTGCGAACGCTGATGCGAGGCGTGCGTTTCATAAACCAGCGTACTGTTGTTTGAGGGACACCTGATGCGTTCAACACCACAGGGTGACTGCAAGATTGCCCCCAGGCGTCCTGCGCTGTTATTTTTTTCGTATATCTCCACTTAGTTGCTGAGCGGCAGGTCGAGTTCGGAGACTCCACGCAGCTCCAGGTAAACGCGTTGACCAAATACTTCACCACTGCCTTAGAGGGGCGCACTACAAGTGCCCTACAGGCGAACGTTGCCGGTTACGGCACAGCTGCTGCTGAACAAAACTGACAATTTCGCGGCGGCGACAGCAAAGCCGTTGCCCCTCTGCCTGATCCATACGTGTGTAGGTTACCTCGGAAGCAGAAGGGACCTCTTACAGAACGGACGGAGTGAGCAGAGGGAAAAGAGGACAAGGGTACGTGAAAGAGAAGTGCGTTGTCCCTCTGCCTGAGACGCACCCCTGCTTAGGTTACGTTGGAAGGACAGGTGACCACCCACATGAAGGAGGGGGTGAGCAGGGGAACAAAAGGACTGGGATTCGTCGAAGAGGAGTGCGTCTCGAAAGTTGCGTAAACGTGGTGGAATGAGGACCACTCATTTGAATCCAGCAAGAAAAGCAGTAAGACTTACGTAAGGAAACGTGCTTCGCCGTGCATAAAAGCCACAAACGAAGGTTCCCAACTGTGTTGCGGGGTCGCAGATCGACCCCTGCGCTACAGTGTGTAGAACACCGTTGAGGAGTTACCTCAATCAGTCAATAGCTCCAGCGTCCGAGCAACATTCAAGACGCGTTTGACCCTGAGAAACGGAGATGCTTCGTTCTGCGACCCTTCTACAGCCTTAACTTCATTTGTTCATGCCGTTTTCCGCCGTATAATCGGAGTCTCACTAATTCCAGATTCCGGCCATCAAGGTCATTCATATGCTTCTCAAACGTACGGCCTTCCGTAGTTTATCGCGTCGTAATTTGCGCTGTCCTTCTTGTCAGCATTAAGAAAGTCAGTGAGAGAGAAATTCACGCACGTAAATAGATTGGAGCATCAGCGCATACCTATCCATCTATCTACATATATATATATATACATATATATATATATATGTGTACAGCGGGAGCGCTGCTCTTCGCAGGCGCCAACATACACACATATGCTTATTCTTATACACACACGTCGAACTACACACGTAAAGGTGTAGTCCTTGACACATAAAAAGTACGTACATGTGCGTGAATATATATATATATATACATACACGTGTAAAAACATCTGGCTATGCGATTCTCCGTAGGAGTGCACAAGTATCAACCTATCAAACTACCCCTCTACCTATATATATATATATATATACATAGATAAGGATACATTTTTACATCCGTGTAAGGATGAAAATAAGCGTGCGTGCATCTATATGGATAGATAGATAAGGCGATAGGTATGTATGTAGACGTACGCAGGTATCCATCTATCTAACTATCTATGTATATGTATATATATATGTATATATTTGAACGTATACACGTACACTTACAGACACATCAGTCGGGGATCCTACTTAAACGTTGACATGTTCGCACTTGCTTTAAAATTCTTATTCTACGTACTTCTGGGGACACAAGTACATTTTCACATATATATACACATCTGTGTACATATGCGGGTAGCAACGGATATCCATGTAGAAACACTGACGCACTTAGCTGACATCTCTGGAATCCTGTAAGCCGCATGAAGATATTGACGTACACGGAGGTATGCGCCTGTACATATGTATACACACACCTGTGTGGAGTTGTCCATGTACAGTTCACATGTGCAGACATACTTTCATTACATTTACTTATGCACATAGCTCCGTTTATGCCTGGATACGCATGTACGAAGAACCCTTTAAGATGTGGACGCGTGCATATATGTAGCTATCCATATTTGAGTATGTATATGGATGTACATAGATACATATATATATACATACACGTGCAAATACAAAAATACATATATAAGCGTGTGGGCCTGTGCGTGTGCTGCATACTCTGTCGGTCCCTACATACGGACATATATGTATTGTCACACACATGCATTTATATATGCGTGTTGACACACACGCGTGGGAATGTATCTGTGACTACACACAAACGTGCAGTCAAATCCCGCCTAATGAGGATCCAACTGCACCACGCCAGTTCTTTATTCCCGATGGCAAGGAACCGAAGCAATAAACAAAAAGTTTTCCATAGCTCAGTACAACTCGTCCAGTCAAGGGCTTGAGAAGCGACACTGCAGCGGAATAGGTAATGTACGTGTGAACTCTGGAGCGGGAGCCGATAAGTAAAGCATATTATTGGAGGCACACATACGTATGGGAAAACTATAGTGTATACGTCTGCGGACACTTTCGTAGACTATTCGCGTACATAACGGGAGAGAAAGACAGAGAGAGAGAGAGACAGAGAGAGAGACAAAACGGGAGAGACAGACACGTGAACGTACACACAAGCGCGTGAGACGTGACTTCTGCACATTCGAAAACGCATGTGCGTCTCTCTCTTGATACACGTATACATATATATATATGCATATGTTTGTACTTATGTGTGTAGGTGTATATGTAAGTAGGTGTATAGGTACATGTGTTTCTAGGGTGTACAGTTTGCATATATATATATATATATATACACACATTTACATATGCATATATGCATGTATACTGACACCATATGCTTGTCCCAAAGGTAGACGTGGATGATCCAGGTGCTTGTCTGTGCAAGACGAGGAGGGTCGAGAGACGTACACAGAGCATCTACAAAGCAAGTGCACTTAAGAGACAAAAGCAACTACATATCTGCATACACGCATGCGTAAAAGTACGCATGCAGGCCTTCACGTCTCATGTGCATATATGTTTACAAATACATACATATACATATATCTGTTCCTACATATGTAACCATAGATACATACACTTACTTATGCACCAACAGGGCAAGATGAACACTTCATACAACTATGTGCGTCTCCAGACGTCGTGAATAGTTGTGGAGTCTTACAGCTGATCCTCAAAAGCTCTACCAGCGAAATTTTTCGTTGTCCCCTGTATGAAGCGCAATTGTTCGTGTGTACATACAGTATAAGGTCCTGTTTCGCGTGCATACACGTGGACAGGGATACAGATGAACATCTTTTCCGTGACCGCTTGAATTCAACAACACAAACTTTTGAAGTCACGACATCTTCGTTGTGGTGCTCGCAATGCTACGTGTGTCCTATGGACAGCCGCTGTACTAGTTATGCAGCAGTTGTTTCCTCTACTGCCTTGCTCCGCTTTTCTTAAGGGAAGTGCTGCCCGCGTCGGTGCTGACGCGACAGTGTTGCGGCACGGATGAGCCTCTGGCGCATTCTTCTTCCTTGCAGCGGCAAAAACTGCAAACGTTTTCCTTCCTGTCCGATGCTGTTGCTCCTCCTTGTCATCTCTAAAAGGTTTCTCTGCAGCTGTTCCTCTACCCTATGCCCCCGCCTCGTTTTCTGCTGCCTGTGCTGTCCCTGTTGCCGCTGCTGAGGCACCTGTGCAGTTGGTGCTGGTGCTGTTGAATATTATTCTTGTTGTTGCATTCTTGTAGCTGGTGTCCCCTGCTCATCCTCTGCCACTACCGCATGATGGTCTGCTAATGCCTCTCCTGCTGCTCGTTCTGGTGATGTACCAATCAATACTGCGGCAATTCCACGTTGTCGAGCTCTGCTGCTGCCTTCCGCTATTGCTGTTCCCGTCTCCGCGAATGCGTTAGCCGCTGCTTCTGCTGCTGCCTCCGATTCCGCTGCCGCCTCTGCGGCTGCTGCTACCGCTGACGCTGCCGTTTCTGCCGCATCTGCTCATTTCGCGTATGCCATTGCTGCCGAAGCTGATGCTCGTGCATCTGCCAGTGTTTCAGCTGCTGCTACTGCTGCTCCACGTACCACTCCCGCAGCTGCAGCTGCCGTTGCGTGGGCCATTGCTATGCGTGCTGCTGGGTAATGCCTCTCATTCGTAGAGGCCGTGCCTTCGGGACCAGCGTCTTTGTACGGACCAAGGGCGCCTGCCGCACTTGTTGCTTTGCCTGCTGTACTTCCTGTTGCTGCTGCACCCCTGGGTCGTCCTTCTGCTGCGGCTGCTGTCCTCTTTGTTGCCATACTTCCTCTAGTCCTGCGTCGCTTGTTGCTGGCGCTTCCTCCGTGTGCGTTGCTGGTGCACCTGCTGCTCCTTCTGCTGCGGTTCCCGTATGTCCTGCTGGCATCGGTGCTGCTAACTGACCAGACCCATCAAAAGCCTGTGAGGCTCTTCCAGAGCCTGGTAAGTAACCCGCTTCACGTGTCAAACTAGCCGGAGCTCCGCGCGCGTGCACCGATGTTTCGTTCCCTCCCTCCTCTTTCTCTTCTCTTCTTTCTGCTATACGTCTCGAAGAGTCGTCAAGCGTACATGCAAGAGACCCTGAAAAGCCGTCCTAAAAGGGAGCAGCGGCAGCAGCGAAAGTCAACAGAGCACCACGGAAGCACCAAGAAACAGGCAACACACAACGATGTTCATTTACGTGTATGTGTTTCTATTAACTAGAGCATATAGACGTTTAACCGTGTACACATACCTATATATATATACACATATTTACATACAAATATGTACCCGTGTGTGTATAAGGACCTGCGTCCATAGTGTACATACACATGTACATATATGCGCACAAGAACCTACGTCCATAGTGCATATGTGTAGGGAAGTGTTTATACGAATACACATGTACATATATACTTAAATACTATTTGTGTGTACACACACGCGGGCATATAAGAGTCCGCACACATATACGTACACTGAAGCTGCTTGCTGCAGCAGCAGAGACTGGTTGTAGACAGATTCTTTCCGTTTCGCTTGTTCAGTAGGCCTCAATATAAACATATAGACATATTTATACATATATATATACATATATATATATATATGTATATTCGTATATGCATGTACGCGTACATATACGAGACACGTATGAACACGTGTAAATAAGGGCCGAGAGGAGACCACCAGGCAACAGGTCCAGCTGCCTCTACGCGGCCCTACGTTCTTCTTTGAACAGAGACGCAGCACCCCCGCCAGCAGCAGCTTTTATTCCTCTTCGAATGCAGCCAACAGGGCTCTTCTACAAGAAACTCTCCCCAGCCTGACCGACCCGTCTTTTTCCCTTTTCCATCCTGTCGACTCTTCTTGTTTGTCTTCTTTGAAGCTGTGCATAGACGCAGCCCGCCACTTTGCTGTGTAAACCGTTTTCATCGTTAACGCTTCTGTCTGCTTTGAATCTGCGTGGTGTCTTTTCAGAATCGACTCCTTTTCCTTCCTTACCAAAACAATGCACGCAAGCAAAGACAACCTCTACATATGCGTAAACACAGTTACACACACATCCACGCGCTTACACGTAGATACCCACACACGCGTTTCAACACACCTCTACGGGTATATTTAGACGTATACGGAGACACGTTTACAACTGCATAATCCTGTGCGTCTATACTTTTACAGTGTATCAGAATGCATAACAGGGAAGAGAAAGGGAACTTTTAGTTTCGTGGATTAACCATAACGTTCGTATATATGTGTATGTCGGACTCCTACCTTACGTATGCGGGTCATTCTTGTTGCGGAATTGTCACTGCCTCCCTGCTCAGGACTCAGGTAGAGCGTTTCACATAGAGGCGTTACTCTGCATCAGTACACACGTTCAATTCTGTAGACAGGCACATCACCAGTACGGACACCTCCAGTACGTACTTCGAGTTGCTACACAAACACCTGCGAACACAGAAGCGCGGAAGTACGTTTCTGCATTTCGTATCAAACATAGCTGTTTCCAGACGCTGTTCAGGAGATCTCCGCGTGTAGCGTAGATCAACGTTATCTGCCGATAGCGTGTAAACACTTGTAAACCTACACTGTAGGAGAAGCTACTGCGGTAGGCACTGGATACATAGTCATATCCGTATTGCAGAATCTGCCTGTGGAGGACGTTTCTTTCGATACAAAGATATTAGTACACGCGTGAGTACAATACGAGTGGCTGACAGAACAGACCACCACATGTACTCTTCCCCCGTCTCTCCACTTTTCAATGCAGACTTCGCAGGATTGCATTATCAATTCCTGCAAGCCGGCGCTCCACAAAGCTCTACAGAACATTGAAAAACAAGTCGTGTGAGCGTCTGGAGCAGAGAGCACCAACCAGCCGTGTGCTTGGACTGGCATTGCGTCATGTCTTTCTCCAATGATTTCCTCGAAACACTTACGAATGCCGGGTCTCGCTGTGGCCGCTGCTGCCGCGGCACCTGCTTTTCTCCTCCCTGCGGTTCTTCTTGACCTCCTTTGAGTGTCAGAGTCGCTGCGCCAGAGGGGCCGCTGAACGAGTCTTCACGAGTCGGCTGGTCTCTTCTCCGAATTGCTGCTCGCGTTGCGAGAGGTCTGCCTTCTGCTCCCCACCCGGCTGCTGCTCCTGTAATTGCCTGCGTGAGCGCGACCTTCCGGAGCAGCTGCTGCATGGCAGCTGATGCAGGGAGAAGCGCTTGTAGGTGCCGCTCTTCTTGCATTGCTACCGGCTCTCCGTCCCTTCCTCGCAGCTCGATCGGAGACGCCCCTGAAGCAGCAGCACCAGCAGCATGATTTCTGTCCTCTGCAAGTTCCAGCGTCCGGCGACGTCTGCCGCTATTACTCGCTCCGCCTCCTGCTGCAGCTCCTTCTGCTGCTCTCCTTGGCGAGGACATCGCCGCTTCCGCTGCTGTTGCTGTTGCCGCCCCAGAAGGTTTCCTAGCGCTGAGTGCCTCAGTGAGGTCATGCGGAGTCACAGTCCGCACCTGGAAAGTCCTCCCCTTCGTTTGCAATTCCTCCCTTTCTCCAGAGAACGCCTGCTCGCCCTCACTGGCGGTGACGTATTTGCTGCTGCTGCTGCTGCCACCGTCTCCTCCGCTGCTGTTGCGCCTGCTCCAAGAGGGAGGTACTGGTTTCTCCGCAGCTCTTGGTTTCGGCGTTTCCCCCCATGCATCCTCACCTGTGGCGGCATCACCTTTAATTGAAAAAAGTCTTGAAGTCGTCTTGTTGCTACCGCTGGTGCTCCTCCCTCCCAGCACCTCCACATTTTTCTCCGGCGGCTTCACCACCCCTCGCTTCCCTTCCAGCTGGTGATTCCCCGTTGTCTCCTTCGTCGTGCTCTTGCGATGGTGTCTCTCCTTTCTGTCTCGTCTCCGTGCAGCAGCTGCTGCATCTCCGTCTCCTTCCCTGTACTTGTTCGCAGATTGATGTTGAGCATCTCGCGCAAAAAAAGCGATACTGCTGGTGCTGCAGCTGCGAGCAGTGCCTAAGCTCCTTGTCTCTGCAGCTGCTGCTCTGCTGCTGCTATCAGCAGCAAGCCAATCAAGACTTCCCTCGCCACCCCAGCTTCTGTGCGACGCTCCACGAAGAGCCGCGGCAGCAGCAGGACCCACAACAGTACGGCCTGCGCCTGCTAACGAAGCACTAGAACCTCTTATGCGCGCTGCGCCTGCTGCTGCGTCTCCCTGCACCAGTTTGCTGCTACTGCGCCGGGTTGTCCGTTCTGCACGCGTGTCACTTTCAGTCGTTCTCCTCGGCTCCCCAGCTTTGCCTGAGTATGCAGCAGCAGCGGTGTCGCTTTGAGGAGAGCGGAAAAATGCTGCAACCGCTGCTGCCCGCGACATTGCTGGCGCTGTCTCAGCGGCTGCCGTTGCTTCTTGTGCGCGAGGGAGTGATGCTGCGTCTCCTCCTTGTGCAGGCGCTGCTGCTGCTTCTACTGCGTCTCCTCCTGCGCTTACGTGGGAAACAGGAGACGCCGCGGCAGCCCCGCCAAGAGGCAAAAGCCTGCTTGATTCTGTAGACCTCATCGGTGGAGCAGACGGCGGACAAAAAGGAGCTTCAGCCACCTCTACAACGCCACTATACGATGGGTGTTTTTTCTTTTCATCAGGCGGGACTGCTCTGCCGTGCTCTGCGGGTGCAGCTGCAGCTCGAGCGCCGCTGTCGGCTGCAGCTACTGCTCTGGTGCTCGCTCCTGCTGGGGCAGCTGCTCGGCTGCTGCTGCCGGCCGCCCGTGTTGGTGTTCTAGAACCGCGGTCTGTTATGGCTGTTGCTGTTGCTGTTTCGCTTCCACTGCTATTGCTGCGGCTTTGGCTGTTGCTGCCTGGACCTGCTGACGACAAGGAAAGGCTCGTCGCCAAATCTTGTGGCCCTGCTCCTCGCCTCGCACGCGCCGAAGGCACGGATGACGGCTGCTCTACTGCTGGACCAGAAAAAGCAGTTAGAGCGGCAGTGCCAGTAGCAGCAGGAGACGCAGAAGCACCAAGAGAGGGAGGAGGAGGAGGAGAAGTTGCTGCGGCAGCAGCAGCAGAAACAGTAGAAGCAACTGGACCAATATCTTCAAGAGGGAGCGCCTCTGTAGGGGAGGGGAGAGCAGCAACAGCGCCGGTGTCAGCAGCAGCAACAGCAGGAGACGTGGAGAGCGAGAAAATAGAGGTCGGACCTAAGAAGTTTCCATCTCGCCTCGGAGAAGAAAAGGGACTCGCAGAAGAAGTGGCAAGTGCCGCGATCTCTTTGGGGTGTGTATACGTGGTTTCCGTAGGCGTGACCATTGCATACTGCGCGACTGTCATCACGCGAGCGGCTTCAGCAGCCAGAGCAACAGACGTTGTCTTCTCTCCGGCCACCCCTGAGACAATCTCCCTTAGGCGCTTCTCTTCCACAGCAACAGTTTTTGTTTGTTGCACAAAAGTTGCTGGTGTGGCTTGTCGGGGCGTGGTGGCGACCCCGGAAAGAGTGCGGGTCACCGCTGCAGCAGCTGTACGTACAGCCGAAGCAGCAGTAAACCCGCCGGGCATAGCCGCAGCGACAAGCGCAGGAGGAGGGGCTGCAATGCGGGCACTAGTGGCGGCAGCAGCAGCAGGACTGGTGAGAGCAACTGTTTCCGGCGGTGAAAGAGCCGGAGGAGCAACAGCGGTAGCAACAGAAGAAGAAGGAGATGACGCATGGATCGCGGCCGTGGATGTGTACTGAGGCGCAGCAGTATGGAAAGCAGTGGCACGAGCTCGAGGAGAACGAACCGTAGCACCGCCTCTTCCATCTAGAAGAGTGCTGTCTTCTCGCGGCGAGAACACAGACGAGGGGGAAGCAAACGGAGACAGCGACAGCGTTCTGCCAGCAGCAAGTCCCTTTCGCTCTGCCGGAGCAGCGCCAGCAGCAGAAGAAGCAGCAGCAGCGGCAGACGCAACAGCGGCTGCAGTGGCAGAAGCAAGGGCAGCCGCAGCAGCAGGAGCGAGAGCAGCAGGAGCCTGCACAGCAGCACCAGAACCACTCACTATGGGAGGCGAAGCACCAACGGGAGAGTGCCTCGATGATTTTCTTCGCTTCTGATCTGCTGCGAGTGCAGCTGCAGAGGCAGAAGGAGGAGTCAGTGTAATGAAGGACTTCGACGTAAAGACCGGGGACGGAAGCGGAATGGTGCTGCCGACTCTTCGAGTGTGGACGGGTGAGGGGGGGCCCTGTGGGCTACTTCGAGACAATCTGCGCGATCCATCTGCTGCTGATACACCAGTAGCAGCAGCGCTGGGTCGACGAGGGGAGGCAGCGGGACCCGTTCCAGGGCGAGAGACTGCGGCGCCGCGTCGGTGAGGACTTGGGGAGGCAAGAGCAGCGGCAGCACGAGCAGCAGCAGCAGCAGCAGCGGGATAAGTTGTCGGAGAAGCAGCAGCAGCAGCCCTAGACGGTGGACGAATGGCCTGGTTGGCTTTCCATTTACGGAGCTTATCTCTAAGGAACAAACGCCAGAGAGCAACAGCAACTAGGAGATACAGCAGCGGTCATCACTACCCACTCCTTAGCACAGCTGCGGCAGCAGCCGCACAGACAACAAGGGAATTCAACGCCACATGAAGAACCCCAGCGGCACGAGGGGAGAAGGTCTCCGCGGACGACACGGTGCAAGGGAGCTGGGGCAGCAGCTAGCGGTCGCGGGGAGTAGAGAGACAGCAAAACGGTGGAGTAGAAACAGCGGCCCGACAAAGCCCGTAGACACGGAGCAGTAGCTGCTGCGCTTCTAGTGTGAAGGAGGCTCATCAGCGGTAGTTAGTGCGCTTTCCATAACTGCGCAGCTGCTAATAAAAGCACTGCGTTAGCGGCATGTATACGGACCTCGCAGGTACTAAACAGAAGCACAGTCTTTCCGGCAGGTACGCGGAACTGTGTTCAAAGGCTCACGTAATCATAGGAGGTGAATCAATAGGGAAGAAGAACAACAAGCACTACTTCCGCCGCTAGTTTGCAAAACAAAGAGGCACCGCACGTCTGTTCGCATCAAAAAAGAGTCGCGTAGCACAGTACACAGCCTCCTTCTTCCATTGGGTGTCTCAGGATGCCACTGCGCACTACTCATATGTATGTGTGTTTCTTTTTTATTCAGGGGCACAAAGAGAGGACAAGCGCCTCGTGCGTAGACAGGCACATCAGAACATTCCGCGCACACCATATAGAGACGTGTGTAACGAAGCGTTTATCAATATAACGGATGTGGGGCGCCGAGCTGGCTGCTTACACATGCTTTTATATATACACCGCACGGGTTCGTGCATATCTCGTACATCCATATATACGCAGATGTATACAGTTTTAAGTATACATATATATATCCGTATATATAGGTCCAATAAATGCATCACACCCGCGTAGTGCACGTGTGTATATACAGATGTGTCAATGTCAAGGCTCTGCGTGCTAGATTCCACCCCCCGCTTTTTAAAGGTATATCTGCAGTTTGTGTTGGGGCGAGAGATGCTGCACAGGAATGCTACCGAATCTCTTGGGAAACGTCGCTGTCTAGCGACAAGTGCTAAGCGTCAATTTACCGGAGGCAAGTGGCGGTCTGCATTTAAGTCAGCAGCTCCGTCACACTTTCTCGCTGCAACCCAGGTGTACACATAGATCATTGCATCAAACATTTCTACGAATCGCCTCAACTCTCTTTGTGTCCTCGTCTACGTATGCGTAACTGTACACGACCACTTGCGCGCACGTAAAGAGAGAGAGACTTGTGGGGGCACGCGCTTCCGAAGCTCCCGTGGGATGCCGCTACCCCCTGCTTCCATATGGATTGGTATACACATATGCATCTAGATGTACTGGAAACGGTGACTTTTGCAGAGTGAGAATTATCTATGCGGAAAACAGGCGACCTCTCGACTGGCAACGCTTCTTCATTTTGACTTGAACTTTTCATCAGACCTCCGTGTCGGCAAACACGCGTGTACACAACACCACTTGCAGCAAGTTTTCTTCTTGGAGTTTCTAACATATGCTCCACCGCAATAAGCTACATAGTTTTACGGTAACAAATATGCACAGAGGCATGTGCGTCACGTCTGCCGAATGCGGCCTGTCTCCGCACTCAAGACACTATCACAGCGACACAACAATGGAAACACATCCAAGCAGACGCTTATATATATATATATGTAGATGTGTACACCTGTTTCCAGTTTCTCGCACGAAGTCGGTCTTCTACATAGCACGCCCGTAAGCAGATGTCTTCCTAGATAGACACTCAAGCTGTGGAGGCGGCAGAAGCGGAACGTTTGCGTGCACTGCAAGAGAATGATTAAGACACTTAGAAGTACGTGGATTCACCCTGGCGTCTGCAGTGTTCTTCTTCGTGTTCTCTGCGTTTCTGTTGTAATATTACGTCCAAACACACAGAATTACACAAATATACGCACACGCTTCTTCGGGTGAGTGCAGCTACCGCCCATTGTCTGCTCACGCAGTAAGTTTTCGTACTTCTTCCCACTCCAGAAAACGGAAAATGTCTTTATGGCAAACATAAAAGATCGTTGCAAGCACGTGGAACCAGCGATGTTCTTCCGTCATAACAGGCGGCAGGCAGATGACTCCTTGCTCATCTGTTTCATAATTAAAAAGCGCCGGTGCTTTGCAGACAGTAGGCTCTGCTAGTGTACAGCGAGAAATGTGGATTGACTTGCTAACAATGGGGTGCCCCCTACAGCAGAGGGTGACTTCTAGAAACAGGATTTGTGAATGCTAGAAAAACTCACAGAACTTCAGAGGGGTAGAGGAACACCCCTAGAAGTACGTTACACCGACTTCTACAGACAAACGTATAACGTGTGGAATATATATTTGTGTACTGGCGCATACGCATTCCCCGCACAAAAACACAGACGCGACCGCATTTGGACAAGGTGCTCTCACATACACAGGGAGCCGCACGAGGAAGCAACTCTCCACAAGTGGAACAGGATCGGCGATTGCCACGCACGTTTGCAGCTAGGGGCCTTTGCGACGTCCCTCTGAAACCCGTGTCGCTTTACATTCGAGGAGTTCCACGCAGAATCGAGTCACTCTGTCGTGGACCACAGACATCTGCCACACATGCATCCTGCACGAATCGAACTCTGCCTGTTAAGAAAATACATCCCCTTGCATGTATGTTGCTACGAACATTTAGAGATATGGGAGGTAACACGTGCTGGCTAATGTGTGCGCACACTGTACTGTTTTGATAGTATATTAATCAACAGTTATGCTGCAAGCACTTTGTTGGTACAGTACAGACGAAAAGGAATTCCTTGTGCACATGCTGTTATACAGTGAGAGAGGGAAATTCATTTAAAGGCATACATGTACATATATATGTGTAGCTGCGGTGTAACGACCCAAAGGTATGTGTATCTATATGAATATATCTATATATTTGGTTGGTACTACACACTTGAACCGCTCAAAGGTACGTACAGAGAAGAACCTTACTGCCGCGGGGCACCCCGTCTACTTGGTGAGTACGGATATAGAAAGGCGCGGAGACAAAGCGGGTCTGGCAGAGGGGTACCACTGCGCACTAGGCGCAGATGTGCTGCTGCTGCTCTCGACCTATTCTTCTCCTGCTTCGTCTTCGTTCTTACTAAAATGTGGATCTTCTTCCGCTTCTACTTCTAGAGTAGCTAATCAGGCTACTGCATGTGCTGGTGGTCCTCAAATCTACACATTCGGTAGGCCCCGGGTCCCTTGCTAAAGATGCTTCCGTCATTATTACGTGCGTGGAAGTACGCCTGTAGAGATTTGTAGAGGGACAAGTATATCATACACGTATACAGGCATATACACACGTATATGTACACATGTATAGGCACAAATACAAAAACACGCATATACATTTACGTATACATATATGTACACGCACACATATATATATATATATACGCATATGTGTATGTGTACAGAAACGAACGCATGCCCAGGTATACATACATGTACACATATACATATACATACGTATACTTACATACTACAAACATACTACGCACTACCTACACAGGCATTCACACGTAAGTATGCAATCACTTGCATATATACTTACATGCACACATACTACACGTACATACATACGTGCGTATCTGCATACATGCATACACACGTACACAAATAGGTGTATATATACACATACCCGTACAAAAATAGGTGTATACATACACATACGTACAAGTATGCACAACATATATGCATAGGAATACACAAACCTTCACACACACCTTCACGCGTGCATACAATTTACGCAAATATATGTATATATATATATATGTGCGTGCACGTGTCTGCATGGATGCACGCGTATCGATGCATATAACGTTGCGCACTCACAGCCGAGCAGATTTAAAGTCTCCCTACGTAGCGTTTGTTGAAAAAAACCTTTTCGCTCTGTAGCGGTTGTGCTGCTGCTGTTGGGTCTCACCGTTCCTTCTGTAGCTCTTCAACTGTCGCGTGCAGCTCGCGGTTCCTTTGCATGAGATGCTGAATATCGTCACTCAAGCTCCTGCAGGCGTACAACCACATCTGTCCCCCCCCACACGAATACGTACTCATGTTCGTCATATATGACAATATATATGTGTTCGTACGTGTGTGGACAGATTTACACAGAGACGCACTGGTAGACAAAACCGTATGAATATATATCGGCTGCTGTATTTCCGCCAAATATGTACACATATAGGGGAATAAGTAGTTCTTAGTTATGCACGCACATGTATGCATGTATATATACACATAGGCGCACACACGTAGAGACTTATCGATTTGCTCAGCAAGACCTGCTAGGAAGAAGGAAACGCAGGCATGTGCTGAGCGGGCGATCACCTGTTAGATTCTCTTACGGCAGTTATCTTCCTTTGATCCAGAAATCGAGGACTTACTCGTTTAGGCACCCATTGTACACCTTGCGTATCACTTCTACAGACTCAAACATATACAGATACATGTGTACACACATAAAGTACACACATCTCCCATCTGTTATTTATATACATGTATGTATGTATGTACACTCCAGATTCATGAATGAACGATACACTCCATATGCACGTGAGTACACGGGATTATGATATATACGTTGAGTGCACGTCAGATTCGTACTCACTCGCGTCCCTACACAAATATGCTACATGTGGTGCGCCGAAGCGCTAGAGATCAAATATAGATGTGTACATATTATGCGTAGGGTACGTACGCAGATGAGTAGAATTGTACACAAATATACATGTGTATGCTGTGCAGTACTTAAGCATGCAAATCCCTAGTTAAACAGGGAGAGACATACATGTATTCTATAGTGTTTGCGGGGACGTGGACAGGGAGAACCCCTTACCAACTGCCAGACACATGCGAGTGTATAAAAAACTATACATATATATATATATATATATGCTTCGAGACATCACTATAAAGGCGCACAGCTGAAGGCGATCTACTTCTAAGCCGGCTGAGTGCAGCTGTCAAGCGGAGTGGCCAGTGTTTCACGAAGACACGACACTTCGGATAAGTTTTCCTAATGAGAATTACGCTTTGACGACAGCGACCCCGCCTGTTTTCCGTCCCACCTATAATACGCCAACCTCACGCTGGTGTAAGCCAGATTGCCCGGTGGACGGAATGCCGACCTGACAGGGGACGGGGTACAGGTTATACCCGTTGAGAAGAGCAGCGTTACCTGTAGCTGGTTCACTATCATTCCGTACACACCCGTACTGTGTGTAAGTGTAGCCGACTCAATATCATTCCGTACACATGTTTCTGTGTGTAACTATTGCCGGTGATAGCAGCGTTACGTGTAGCCGGCCCAGTATCATTCCGTATACACCCTTTCTGCATGTAACTGTAACCGATTCAATATCACTCCGAATACGTGCTTCTGTGTATAACTGTTACCGGTGATACCCCATCGCTTATGCACCTTGTCTGTACAAATTACTATCGCGCGTCCGAGAAGCTCATTTCTTATGCACTCGCTCTGCGTCGTTGTGCTCCACCTTCGTGACCCCCCTGAGTGCAGACGGGCGTCTACAGTTTGAGGGCGTAAACACCATGTAGCGCTTGTAAAAAGCTTGCAAACAACACATCGTTGCGAGCACCGTCACCTTCTTTGCTACATTCTGCCCAACGTTAGAGAAGGCACCGGCAACAAATTCTTTCTTCCATGACGGTGTCGCCAGTGCTTCCCGACGCGTCCTTTCTATACACATATATGTAAATATGCGCTTCTTCAAAAGCAGGTGCAGGTATATATACATACGTGCATCCCTATATGTAGATTCTGAGATGCACGTTCATATGCGTGTGTGTGTATATATATGGATAAAAAGGCACACATGTATGCATTTCTCAGGATGCACGTGCAAATATATAGCTACAGATACACAGGTAGATATACCCATATATATATACACACGTACGGAAGTAAGTCTTCGAAGTGCCGTGTCTTCTTCAAGGTTTACAAGAGAACTGCAGTTAGCTCAGAAATACAAACGCACGCAAGCTGGCGACAAATGTGGAAGTTCCCTGGCGGGCAGCTCATTCATCGGCATGGTATCAACGTAAAAACGACGGGTGACCGTATCTCCCTAAAAAGGGGTCTTACTTGCGTTTGCTTAATTCTACACGCAGCTGCATGACGCGGCGGTTGCGCTGATCAAGTTCTGCTTTCACCTTCTCGAGCGCCTCCTTCCCCTGCACAAGTTCCCTCTCTAATTTCTGCGTCGAAAGTCAGGAGCCGCAACACAGCAGCTTCACCATAGACAATCCCACCAGCGGCAACAGCAGCGCAGCCAAGTGCAGCAGCGGCGCAGCAGCGACAACGACAGCACCGGCGCCAACAGCTGCAATGGTGGCAACAGCAGCAAAGACGGTATCAACAGAAACGACGCCAAGAGTAGAGCAGCTGTGCGGAGGCAGTAGGGCAGCACCCGGTCAAACCCTCTTGCAGCAACAGAAGAACAATCCACATAGGGGGTGCACCGCGTCAGGACTGCAGCCGTGATTTCTTGCAGAAGGAGCACGAAGAGATGCTTTGGAGTTAGTGAGCGTCTTGTCTTGAAACTTTGCTTTCGTTGTGCCCTTTCGATAACGTTTTGAACTTTCCCTTGTTCCCCCACGACTTTTCTTCACAACCTAAGCACGAGTATTAGAGTGCAAAAACCTACATATATACATGCACCCGCACGAATACACTGAAGCATGTGTACGGATACCGGTGCGTCTACACGTCACGTATCCGTGCACACAGGTCGTTCTACACAGACATATGCGCGTGCTGCCGCGTACGCACATATGTGTAGGATGGCGCACGCGTGCAGCACGTACCGAATACAAGCATTTGTGCTGGCGCTATCTCTCTGTCTATACGTGCGAATCTACGCAGACAGAGAGACGTACAGATGTACTAGTCGTAAACACGCTGTATAGAATCAAGTTGTAGAGATGCAGACCTGGGGTTCGCTCGATTTGGTTGGATCCTCAGTTATCTGCAGGTAGTTCAAGAAGTCGGGCGTACGAAGGTGACACGACAGTGCCAGTCCATCTATTCCTGCTCACGTTTGCGTTTATTTACGTGTGCTCGTAAAGAAGCAGATAGCGTGAGGGGCCGACGAACAGGGAGCACGGGGGCGAACCTCCAACAGCTAAATGAACTGACATCGATTCTCGTCTCCGGCGACAGTCAATTTCCCCTTTTCATACGTGCAGTCACCCTCACTGCATGCAGCTCGCTCGTGCGGCTCTTACGTATACTCACATATATATGCGTATGCATATACAAGCACTAAAGCGTACATATAAACATATATATATGTATACACATGAACATACTGGCCAATTACGTCCATTCATTTTTCGTTTGTTACGGCTCCACGTACATACACCAACAGAAGCGAAAGGGATGCACGCATGCCCCATCCTCTTTGTTGCAGCATCGCTCTTGCAGGCATTGTTACCTACGACACACGTGTAGAGAGGGTGATATCTGTTCGCGAAAAAAGAGACAGCTGCACTCCCACGCGTACATCTTTGTACGCGTATCTACGCACGTACGTATGTATATATATATATATGTCTGAGCCTGTTCTTTTGCATCCCGTCGTACTACTTACTCGAACACGTGCAGACACACATAGGAATATACCGACGTAGTTGACTGATGTACACACCACAGATCGGTAGATGTTTTTGGGGCGCATAGATCTACACATACGTATATATTCACGCGTACGTATCCGTGTGGAATCGAGAGTCCTACCAGACATACATCTTTTGAGGGAAAGGACACCGAGAGACACACAGACACATGTGTACTCTATATTTACCCATACGCGTACATAGTTGAGTTTTTTCCCCGCCGCACAAACGCGTGTATATACATATATATATGTATGCGTGTGTACACACGCGTCGATGTCCTTCCATGTCCTTCCCCAGACATTCATACACACAAATGCGAACGTACACATATACACATACATATATATGTATATATATATATATATTTCTTTTGGTGTGAGCACAGAGTGTATAATTTCGTATGTGGACATGGTTGATGTCCTGCCACAAAGGTACTGAAGGCACACACATGTTAATGTCTGTTTGCGCGCATACGTGTTCTTCAGCCCTTACGTCATATTTGTTTTGCCACAACTTGCGTCCTTTGACAGCCTTCTCGACTTCTGACGAGGGCACCATCCTGTCGTTATATGACTGCAGGTAGCAGCACCACCACACGCAGTTGTCGCTGTCCACAGGTATACATATATATATATATGTATATACATACACGTGTGTGATAGACAGAACGGAGAGGCATATTAGAGAAATGACACACCTGACTCGTGCAGCCTAAGTCCAAGCACACGTGTTAACAAAAAGCATACGCTTTGTAGTAAGGCCGCTCCTGCGCTCGCTTTAATATATGGATGTGACAGTTCTACTGTGTACACACACACATATGGAAATATATGTGCACATCGATAGAGAGCGATATCAGAAACGACGCAAACACACGAACATCCAGTCACACACACGTACGTCCGCGCACAAGCAGAGAGAGGCAGAGACGTAGACACGTAGACACGTGTGTTCCGTGCTAAAAGTATACGCGAAGGCTGCCTCTTCTGGGCCCACAGTTGCTGTCTGTCTGTGCACCTGTGATACTCCGCACAGCCGGATACATGCGCGTATAAGTCGACGTGTATGCAGCTACATATGTGTCTCCATACGCGTATCCAGTATACTCATCTGTATACATATATACATCCCTGCATAGAGCCTTCTCTTCTTTCGTGTATAACGTTGCTCTCCGCATGGAGACGGGGGATCGACCTACGCTTTTTACTGGTAGTTTTTAAGGAACTGCAGGAGTGTACATGGAATGTCGACTAAATGTACCTATATGAAGATTTTGCGACGGAGAAACTGATAAATACGTAAAGACGCAACTCCACAAATGTGTAAATAGACACAGCTGTTTATGTCGATATGTCTGCAGATCGTACTGTAACTGCGGATGCACGTCAGCGCGCAGAGGTACGCTCCCACGGCTGCGTCGGCGCACACAACGTGCGCGTCCTGAGTCACGTATATCAACCATACAGGTCCACACGCATACGGTGAATTTCATACGGACACATGTACCGACTCATACAGGTTCACTCATACCTACTGTGCGTGTGTGTGCCTATGTGTGCAGACACTGCAAGACATCGTAGACCGGTGCTACGTAGTATAAAGCAGAAAGCGACAAAGCGATACAAAGCAGGTGTTCCGCAGTGGCAAGAAAATGAGAGCCGCTTCATACGGAGAGAAGGATCTCCGGCGACACATCCGTTAAAAGCCCTTTTTTGAAGAGCCGCGCGTCCAGTGAAAGTACGTCCACCTGATAGCCGCAGCAACACCAGCATACATATGCATAAACACATATATATATATATATTGAGAGAAGGATATACGTATATAGAACGGATAAAATAACAGTGTAGAGGCAAGTGTGAAGTCATACACACGGATGAACCTACGTATATGTGCTTACAAATATGGGCACGCGGACACATATACGTGGAGGCCAGTGTATATAAAAGGGTACCAAAATGCCAAGTAGTGGACTAATCCAGCCAGCAGCACCTACTGCCGCATAAACAATTTTTTCTAGGTCAACGCGACCATATGTGTTGTCGCGTGAATAGGCGTATTCACGTTTGTTCTACATACGTGTAGATTGAGAGAGAGTCATGTCGATCACAAGTGCGTCCCTTCAAAGTTCGGCAAACAGTTCCAGAGAAGATCCCCCTGCACTGGGTTCACTTCTCTTTCGTTGCAAAAGAAAGCGTGTCGGTCTCTTCCGCTGACACTCCACATGTGCCACCAAAAACCTATCCGTCTCTACTGCTCTGCTGCTTTTGTGTAGAGCAAATGCTGAATCTAGAAATGGACCGGTTGAGAGATTCATGGATCTTGTCGTGTTGCAGCGTGAATGGCTCTACACCCTGTAACTGGTGATTCCTTCGTAGGAGTGAAAGCATCAGAATATGGTGGCACAAACACCCAAGTCCGCCCCCGGCGCGTCAACCGCCTTGAGAGTGGCTTCGTGCGCTGATCTCTCAGCAGCTAAATCAACCTGTTCACACTTTGGTGGGAAAGCGGCCACGTGCAAATAGAGCCTTTCGGCTCTAACGAAGGTGGAACTACGCACTCATTCATTTGCGGAAAGATGAGCGAATGCCCTATCGTACGGAATGGTACGAACGCTGAAAGAGGCGACGGTGCACCAAGAGTAGAAACAGCAATAGCATCGTAGCAGGAATGGTATGCTGTGCACGCCGTGAAGCACGCTCATGTGGAAAATTAAGAGACATCTCTGTGACAGCTATAGCAGGCCCGTTCTAGCCTCTTCTGTGGATTACGCACTACGCTGGTCCCTTAACAAAGACGTCGACAGTCCACATTCCTACAGCTGTTCCGTAAAAGCAACCCCCATATAGAAGACACGTCCGTTACACCAGTAGTCTTTCACAAAAGAGCCGCAAACGTCGTCATAAGTATTTTTAAGACGTACCACGTAAGCACTTCGGCTAAGAAGCCAACAGACACTCTCGGTTGTTGATAAGATACACGCGCCCGGTGTCAAAACTACAAGCAAGTTGTCACAGGAAATAGTGCAAGGATTCTGCCGTAGGATGTGCAACGCACAATCATTGATCCAGACTATGAAGATGCCGTGTGACTCGGCAGGAAGAGTTGGAAACGGAGAGACGGAGAGGATGTTGCGTGCGCGAAGCACAAACGTGCACAAAGTCGAAACGCAAAGAGAATACAAGTAAGAATATAAGTGGAAGCACCACGAACAAAGGAGCAAAGAGAAGGCCTGCTTTTTGGTGTAGGAGACAACACAACGCCACTCCTTCGTAATATTAAAGGGAAGAGCAAAATGCCAGCAGGGGTGATTGAAAGGACAGCATACCTCCAGTTTCCGAATACCGTCGCTCAGAGTGCGCACTAAGGCGTCGTAGTCACAGTCGCCATCCACCATAAACTGCAGCATCGTCGCAGCACCAATGACAGGCACGAAATCGTGCTGCGAGTAATAAAACTGATTTCTGCGCAGTACTCGCACACAGGCGCGCCTGTATATCTACTCACGTGCGTAGATCTATTCACATGCATATGCCGGACTTTGCTCTTTCACAGGCACAGTCAGAGTGTACAGGGCGGCAGAGACAGTAGGTTGAAGCCTTTCTGAAGCTTGAGCGTTGCAGCTCTTTTTTCCATGATGTGGCCGAGTAACCCAAGAAGAGCCACACATGTACGCCTACGTATATATATAGAAGTATGTATATATAGTCTACCTGAGCGTGAGTAGGCACATGCGCGAATGGATCTATAGGTGCACGTGTACGTGTGCGAATCGAATACATAATGTCAAGGACTCCAGGGGCCCTGTCAAACAATTGCAGGTCTGCCTTCTTGTCTGCCGACAAGTAAGAACGTATATACGTAAGCACCTAAGTTGCAGCGCAACCTTATACATGTGATAATGGCCGCAGAGTCGCTGCAAGCTCCGTCAGCGCTGCGCATGTCTTGCAGTTGTCCTCTATACGAAGATTGCGCAAACAACGAGACGCCCCTCCTGTACCTGGGTGTTTCGCAGTGTATCTGCAGAGAAAGCTGCCACTTCTACCTATTAGTGTCATCTCCTGTGTACGTGCTCGCAGAGCCGTTCAAGTGTGCACGTACTGCCTCGGCGCTTTCAAGTGCGCATACGAAGATATATATATATATGTTTGCATATGTGTGATGTTGAGGGTTACACGGGCCACTGAGCACTCACGCAGACATACCGTGACCTCCTACGTGTCAGATCTAGTTTTGATGGAGATGGTGAGAGAGGCGGCGGAAAACTAAGGTGTTCTTTTCGGAATACTGCAGCGGGCAGAGAGCTGCTCCCATACCTTCGAAGCAGCTAGTCCGCTGGCAAAGGTTTGGATCGATTTCTTCAAATCAACATACGCAGAGCGTAGTTGCCTCGCTTCGTCTTCCGTCTGTGCCTGCTGCTGTTGCAGACTGCGAGTATACCGCTTCAAAACTTTTGTTTCCTCACTTCCCCGCCCCACTCGCCGCTCTGTGCATGTGAGCACCAATGCGAAGAAAATAACATGATCGCAAATGTCTGTATGGGAATCTGGAGTCCGCTGAGAGTCGACAGAAATGGAGTAGCGCTGCTGTCGTAGTGAGTCTGCGAGCAAAGCGGTCAGAATTCTTTTGTTCCCCCCGGTTCGGTCGTTTCCACGTGCGGTGCCGACATGCAAGGTGTTCACGTGAGGTACAAGCGGAAAAAGACATTCACACAGTGGCAGTGTGCTCAAAGAACAAAGCAAAGAAAGCAGCAAGCGAGGAAGCCTGCTATGAAGGCTACTATAGCACGTGCATGTCGTTGCTGTGGGATACTTTCTGATATACAGACGGTGGAGAAGTAAAGCACTCCACATCACAAAAAATGGACGGCTCAAAATTCAGTGCCTTACAAGGAACTTGAAGCGCAGAAGTTCTGCCTTTCGACCAGACGGTGTTTGCAAGTCCACTTGAGATGAGGCATTATAGGCTATTTGACACACACGTCTCACTGCATGGTAAAAGGAGGAGAAAGGGAATGATAATGGGTGGCCAGCTACCCTCGTCGCAGGAACAAGGAACGCCTCATTGTATGCAGCACTGCAGACTACAACACCTCTTCGGAAACACACACGCGTACGAGCTGTATGTGCTAAGAGTTGTCTCAGACTGTACGTCCGCGGTGCGGAATGGCCATGGAGGGAACCTTTTCTGCTGCACCCCGGCTGTTCACTTGATGGATAGATACATGTATAATAACTAGGGTGTCACAATTCTATATTCAAAGCTGACGCAAATAGAGAACGCCTACCTGCAAGCAGCAGTTGCGCCTGTTTGGTACGCAGAGCTTCGCCAGCAGCAACAAGTTTTTCCTGCAGCTCTTCGATGGCAGCACGCAGGCATAGTCGCTCGTCCAGCAGCCGCTGTGCTACCACAGCTGCTTCCCTGCAGCAATTGGCGAACCAGACACGGAAGTTTCCGTTGAAGATTTTTCGTCTTTCTTTCGACGAGAAAAAGAAATAGAGTCAACGCTGTGTGTATGCATTCACGTAACTTAGGAAGCAAGGTAAGCTTTTCATTGCTTATCTTGCGCATAGACGTAACAGCATATTCGTGAGAGGCAGCACGAAAGGAGCGAAGTGACGATGAAGAATAACGCACAGAAGACGCGCACGCAATTTTTCAATTCTGCAGAAAACGAACTGAACTTAGTCGTAACTTCTTTCAGGAAAAACAAAACATCAGTAAGGGCAGAAAGTAAAGTAAGGGTAAGACGCAGTGGGGGACAGAGGCATTAGGAAGGGAGCTAATGCTGCCATACGCGCAGCTTGTAGGAGGCTGGGAGGACGCTTCGTTTGCAAGAGGCATGTAAGCAAGATTTCGTGTAGCAACTTTGTGCTCTGATTGATATCGCGTGGTGCAGCTCCCCTTCTTCTCACAATCGGGAACGCCGTAAACTGCTAACGGATGAATTCCCGCTGCACTTACAGCAGCCGGTGTTATTTACAGCCGTTCTTTACCCATGTGCATTCCCCAAACCAGGTGTTTGGAAGCGGAGACCTGCCAGACGACTTGGACGGAAATCTGCGAATACGTTTGGGTGTTGCGACTGCATGTCCAGCAGGTGAAGGCTTGCTCGCTTCTTCGTGTGAGATGAGTTCCCTACCTTTTCACCCGATCTATTTCCGTGTCATGTTCCTGCCTCTGCATCTGCACGCTCGCCAGCAGTTGCCTGTTTTCTTCAATCAGTTGTGCACAAAAATCTTCTTTGCACTGCAGACGATTACGCAGCCCTGCAACTTCTTCCCTCAGCTGCGCTGTCCCACCTCTGCCACGCAGCATATTTCTCTGGAAATTATGGTTATCCGCGCTGCGGAGGAGCAAGCCACTTGTACTGCTCATCGTTTCTGGGTAAGGGAAGGATTTGCTTCTTGTTGCTGGTGCTGGGTGTGCTCTTGGCGGCCCACTGATCATTCTGGGGCAGCTAGGGAGGGTGTCCCTCCAGCGGTTACGCAAAGTACTCTTCCTCGGTGGATGCTGCAGGTGCACCTCCTCTGGCGCGGCTCGATGGGAACTCTTTCCCTCTATTCGGGGTCAATGCCAGCAGGACCCAGTCCGGTAATCGGCGGATAAATTCTCCTGAATCACAAGAGTTGTCCTTGAAGCTGGTGCTGCTGAACGCCTGCGTTTTACACTGTTATTGCTGGCGGTACACACGCTCCTCCGAAGGCAATAGTGCTGCTCGGCTGCCTCTTAATATTGGTGCTCATTCTCCCCATTTGGTGTCACTTGTAATGTCAGTTCACGAATCAAAGCTGTGCTTGTCCATCAGCTCCTGTTGCTGTTCGGTCTAATTCTTCTAGTGTCGCTGCCCCTCTCTTCTAACCTCTTGCTCCAGAAGCTATTTCAAGATTTCTTTCCTCTGCAGCCGCCTCCGGTGCTCTTACTGAGGAAACATTCACTTCCGCAATCGTGCAACTGTTGCAGTTCTAGACAAGTGCGCTCGCGCTTCAGCACTACGACGCGTCCCCGCGTGACGTTTGGACGTTGCAGATGCTGCTTCAGCGTGTATCTGTACTGCCTCTTCTTCTAAAAACATTTGTGCCTCTACGGTCATTCGAATATACTGGGCGCGCGGGAGTGGAAGATTCTGCAGTGCGCTAGAAATCCGCTGTCTGCTGAGGATTTCCTTCAGGGATGTAGGTGTGTCCAAAAAGAGACAAAATGTGTCAGGACTGATGGCGGCATCCTTTTCAAATTGCTCCTTATTAGGAATGCATGGCTTCATTCAGCAGCATGGCCAGCTGTCCTTGAAAGGATGGGCGTGCGTGTGTCTTTCTACGCCCCACGAAAGACACACGTGTATATATATATATATATATAGGTATACCTGTACCTGGGCATGGGGGGCGACCGGTTTTGAAGCGCGCCGCCACATTTTACAGCGTCTCAGTGTTCCAAACGGTTTACTGTGTTGTGCGCACTCTTGAGCAGAGTTGGCGTCCCAAGGACTCGTGTCTTGCGCGTAAAAACGTCTACAGAGTAGTTTTGTGAGGGAACTGTCTGCTGCAACCTCTTACACCATTAATGTCTTTTGTGTCGACGGATGTGCACATACACGAAGCACTTTCAATTTGGGGGTGCCAAATGCTGCTGCTGGGCCACTTAGGCACGTAACTTTTATTTCATTCTTCCGTATTCCTTTATTTCAGTCGTCCTTCTTGATAGGCACGAACACATGTTGGTGGCATTCGCGGGCGAGCTGGTAGACGTGCCCTTGATTACTTCCAAACGTAGCCGGGAAGTATCAATATAGAAGATACAGTTGAGCCTCACTTTGGCTTTGTGTTCTTCTGCAGGTTTGTTCACAAAAAGAGAAAGACGGAAAGAAATCCTTCAACACACTGAAAGTGGTGACCATCATTTGAAGTGTTGTGGTCGTACACAGGAAGAAGAAGGCGAGCTTCTGAGGAGTTCGCCTGTGCGTGGTAAAGGTACAGAGGAGACGTATCACGAGAAGCAAAGAAGCATGGGTGATGAGGAAGGCGAGAGGTAGGAAGGAAACAAAAGGGGAGAGGAGCGAAGCGTGGAGAAAGCAAGTTTTCTTGCTCCTCCTTGTTGGGAGCACAAGGTCGTTAACCCGGAATGCTGCCCACGAATGGCTGCTAGACAGGATGTTATTAGAGAAACTGATGTCCTAAAGTAACGCAGACGGCTTTTGAAAAGACGTCCGTACAGATATTTACGTGCATATTTGTATATAGATTCCATACACAGGAGGAAACGACAGGCGTAATTCCAAAACCCAGTACACAGATATGCACGGAAGGACGTCGCGTTTCTTAACGAAAGGCAGTCGCCTGATCGATACATGTAACTAGCTTTGCACGCCATTTGTCACACCTTTAATCTGTTGAAGCTTCGCGAAGTACCGCGGGATGCCAAAGCATTTCTTAGATGGTGTCCATCCAGACATGAGAAATTCCACCGAAAGACCTATAGTATTGCCTCTTGGTGAACACATCCGTCGAGATGCGCAGACCATACGTTACAGAGTGGCTTCACGCCAAATGTAGACCCACGGCTGTGAACGGGCGATTAAGTATCGGGTCAGGGGACGCACATGCTGCAGACACGCACGATCCACACTATTCGAAAACCCTAACTGGCATGCAACTTACTAGTAGCATGTTAATGGTGTTGGATGTCACGAAATGCTTTCGCTCGTCCGTGCATTCGCTAGGCCCGCAGAACTGCGACAAGACGGCGACGGATGTATAGAAGTCAGAAGTTTCCATGGTTACATTCGAGTCGACAAAGGAAGCGAACACCACAAGGGCAGTCCGGATGTGGTGTTAATACTATTTTTTTGTTTCGTATGCCCAGTAGCTGATCGTGCACGTTCCGCCGAATGCTGAACTCCGGCCGCCAAGTAGCCGCGCGCGGAGTCCGAGCTGCGGACGACATGCCGTCTACCGCGGTCCTTGCGCTGTGTTATATGTCGCATTTTATGTGTGTATCCCTTCTACTGCTGTCTGACTGCTTCATGTGCGCCCAGCCTGGATGCCGCGAAATCAATGTTCTTCTGTCCGAGCGGACGGCTCATAAATCCATGTTCATCGTGCATCGAGACGACTGCTGTTACTACGGGTCGCAGTGCGTCCACGGCCGGCTGCACAGCGCTCGGCAGTCCGCCCGGCGACCGACATGTCAGCGCGTTCTTTTTCGTGTATCTCTACTTGATCTCCATCAGAAGGGTTGTAGCCGCCTCTACTGAAGTTGGATCGTGGTTCAGGAGCAATTATGACCGAGGATGTGGTTCTGCAGAACACCAGTGAACATGCGCATGGCCCGGGTGCGGTCGCCGGTGGGCTCGCCCGTACACCGCCACGACGATCGCGGTCCGCGACCACACTCGACAGGGCTGTACAACAACTGCCACGTGGCGTGTGCTGTCCGTACGCGGTGCAAACTGCGTTCCTTCGCCTGTGAAGTGAAGGATTGTCGTATTTTCTCTCTTACGCGTTGGTGAAGTTACACAAATTTCGTAGAGGGCACGGCCCATTAAGTACAAGAGTGATACAGTTTGAAATTAGCCCTCTTAACGACCTTAATGCGGGGGTGAGTTTTTCGTCGCCCGGAAGCATGCGCGGAGTAACTCATTCCAAGCCGTTTTGTGTTCTCCCCGTTCCCTCGTAACATTTTGCTGCCTTCTTTCCGGGTCGTGGCAAATCTCGTCCTAGCCTCTGCTGCCTACGGAACTTTACGGACAAAAACGAGGGCTGCCCTCTGCGATGTCCTATAAGAAAGCCGGAGGGTGTACACCTTCAACGGTACATACACCAGAAAATCAAGCACAGTCGATAAAGTCGTCAGTCTGTATATCAGATCTGTTGCAGAGCACGTTTTGTGGAGACGTTCGTGTGGTGGACGCGCTTCCAAATTGAGAGCACTGCGGTACACTCCGCAACATAGACGGCTGACTGGGTTTTTGTATGGGAAAAAACGTGGCGATGCATTCCGTTTGAAAGACAAATATTATTTCTCCGGGGCAAAACGCTGTGTACGTCCGTGGAATGTCTGTTCGCCCGCGTGAACGACGCGACGCAAGGCGCTGTTCTGTACTTCGGACGTCGGAGAATGGCGGCGTCCTTGCAAAAACCCACTGTGTCAGAGTCCCGCGTAGTAAACAATCACCGTTCAGACACGTCTCGAACACGTCAAGCAACCAAAGCCCTGCTTTCCCGGGCCCTTCTTATGAAGTCTGCGGTACTGACACCTACTGTATCAGAGCCCAGCTTAGTAAACAATCACCGTTCAGGCACATCTCGCACACGTCAGGCAACCAAAGCCCTACTTCTGCAGTCCCTTCTTGCGAAATGTGCGGTGCCGCTTGCGGATCCTTGAAACGGGGCTGCATCCCAGGAGCAGGAGTGTCGCACGAGGATAGTGGTTTCACGGGTTTTCCGTGAGACATTCTCTTTTCGCTGACAGAGAAGACCTTGTATTTCATTCTCCCCATACAGATGTTCCCGCGGGAAGGTAGGGACTGCGGGCGGGCGCTTCAGAAGCGGACGTCTGCCTCTGAAGAAACTGCAGAGGGATCTCGGGAAGAAGATGGAGAAATTGAAATGAGGGAGGAATACCAGCAGAAGCGCAAGTCGGACCGCGTTCTCGGTGAAGCGCCTCGCGCTGGGTTTATTTCTGAGAAAGGCAAAAAAAAACCCACTTCTTCAACGGATGCCGCGCCGGGAAATTCTGCCTCGATTCCAGAAATAAACGTTGTGGACGAAGACGACGATGAAGATCTACAACTTGCTTTGGCGCTCTCTGCTTCTCTTGCGGAGTCTAAGTGTGGCAGGGTCGCCACATTCTGCAATAGTTCCGAGAAGTGTGGAGACTGTGCAGTTGTGCAGCTGCCTCTTCAAAGCAGAGAACAGGGAGAGGATAACCAGAAGCAGGAGCAGCTGGTGTTGGTAGATGTACGTGACTTTCCTGGGTACAGTAGCAGCAGGAGCGCCGAAACTCTCAAGCGCATAGATTGCAGTGGGAAAGACAGCACTTCAGCCACCAGCGGTCATTCAACAGTCACAACTGCAAGCGTCAGCAGGTCAAATAAAGACAGTAGGAGAGGGGCGCACAGCGGCGAACCCAGATGCAAGAAATTGAAGGGGAGCTGCTTTAGCACCGAGTGCAATGACGCGAGCGCCAGCAGCCGCAGCAGCCCCAGCGCTGCCAACACTAACCGGCCCAACGTCAGCACTCTTAACAAGAACAGAAGCAATAGCAGTGGCTTCGACAACACCGTTGATAGCAGTGGTAGCGGCTGCAGTGGCATGAGCAGCGCTCGTCGTGTGAGCGGCAGCGTCGACAGCAGCAGCAGCAGCACCCTGCACGAAAGCGGTGTCACGGTTGGCGGGTTAGTTCCGAGCTGTGCTGATGAGGCTATTTGTAAAGAAGTCAACTTTTGCGAGAAGATTTCTGACTCACTCGAGCGGGAGCAGCAGAAGGAGCAGCTTTCTGTTTACGGGCCGCAGGAGTCAACCTCAGCAGTGAGAGTCCCAGACATCTGTTGGTGTACACGGTCCAGTGTAACTGGGCAGCGGGAAATGCTGGGGAACGGCGCTGACGATGATGATGCGTTTTGGAGGAATGCATTTGGTGAGCGGAGACGTGAGCGGCGAGAGAGGAGGAGAGGACTGTCTAGTTTCGACGAGGACGAAGACGCCTTGGCTGCGGACGACCGCGACGTTGTGGAAGAGGTGCTTTGCGCAGCACAAATGGAGAAAAGTTTGTTGAAAGTGCAAGAAGAAACACCAACGAGGAGTAGACCGGAAGAAGAGACGACAGACTGTGGCACTCAAGCCACCGTGCAATACGTGTTACCAGCAGCAACATGGGCTGCCTCTCGGCCTCCATCGAACATCTCTGCCACAGCTGCAGAGAAAGGCTGCACAAGCAGAAGCACCAACGTTACCAGCAGCAGCACTGGTGCCGTTCTGGGCGGTGATACTTGCGGTAGTCGGACGAGAAACAGCGGTAGCAGCAATAGTTCCACCGTGATGGCTGATAACAGTAGCAGTGGTGCCAACAGCGACAGGAGCAGGACTTGCAAGGACGGCGCCAGCAGTGGACATCTCAGCAGCGGAGCTCAGGATCATCTCGCCTTCTCGTCTGAAGAAGAATGTGCTGAAGGACATGGCGGGCATCTTGCTGGACAGGAAGGCCAGGGGCCGCAGAGTCACGAAGAGGGAGGCTTCCGGCTGCAGCGTTGCCGAGGTCCGCAAGAGCACCCAGCACCTTCCAAGCCGGTGGGAGGTGCTTCGCAGGAAGTGGGATCCGCGCAAAGGGCTAATGCCGTCTGCGGAAGCAGCCAAGACAAAAGGGCACCTGTGAGATTTCAGCAGCAGGCCTCTGTACAGGAGCAAGAACCAGCCTTGCAGCCCAGAGAAGAGCAACAGGGAGGACAGCAGCAAGCAGGACGAACGTGTTTTGTCACTGGTACAAACGATTCATCGGCAGCTTCTGGAAAGAGTTTGCTTCTGAACAAGGGTCGGGGAGACGGGAAAGGGGCAACTGAAAGACGACGAGCTGGGCGCAGACAGCGGCACGGCGAGAAAGACCGTCGACGGAAGACCGCCAATGGGACACACGGGAAGAAAAACCGCAAAAGAAGAAAGAAGAGCTCTGGTGAAGATACAGAAGAAGAAGAGAATCATGCCGTGACCTACGATAGCACGACCACTATCTCAGAAGAAAGCGAACTACCTACGACAATCCCAGACGACGACGACGAGGAAACGCAGTTGCAAGTTGCTCTGGCCATTTCGCTCTCTGCTGCCGACCAACAAAATTATCCTGCTTTCTACGATCATGAAAGCAGCACCAGTGTGGCGAGTAGTAGCAGCAGCAGCAGCTTCAAAGATACTGGATTCCTTCCAGCTGACAGCAGCGCGGGTTCTTGCCGGCGAAGCACGCGAACAGCCCTTGTCAGCACTGCCGAACCCAGTAACAGCGCGGGCAGCAGCTGCAGCAGCACCAGTGGCAGCAGCACCAGCAGGGACTGCAGCACCAGTGGCGACAGCGGCCGCGGCAGCAACACCGCCGGGAGCAGCACTAGCGGTAGCGGCAGCAGCAGCAGCAGCGGCAGCAGCAGCAGTAGCGGCAGCAGCAGCAGTAGAAGCAGCGGCAACGGTAGCGGCAGCAGCAGCAGTAGCGGTGGCAGCAGCGGTAGTAGTGGCAGCAGCAGTAGTAGCGGCAGCGGCAGCAGTAGCGGCAGGAGGAAGAGCAAGGACGTTAGCAGCAGCAGCGAGAGCAGGTGCAGAGGCAGCGGTGGGGGCAGCAAGGGCAGCAATGGCCGCGATAACAGCACCAGCTGCGGCAGCAGCAGCAGCAGTAGCAGCAGCGGCAGCAGCAGTAGCAGCAGCGGCAGCAGTAGCAGCAGCGGCAGCAGCAGCAGCAGCGGCAGCAGCAGCAGCAGCGGCAGCAGCAGCAGCAGCGGCAGCAGCA
>KL647295.1:1172691-1185936 GCA_000727475.1 Sarcocystis neurona | reverse complement strand
GGCAGCAGCAGCAGCAGCGGCAGCAGCAGCAGCAGCGGCAGCAGCAGCAGCAGTAGCAGCAGCGGCAGCGGCAGCAGCAGCGGCAGCGGCAGCAGCAGCAGCAGCGGCAGCAGCAGCAGCAGCGGCAGCAGCAGCAGTGGCAGCAGCCGGAAGAGCACGGACGTTAACAGCAGCAGCGAGAGCAGGTGCGGAGGCCGCAGCGGTGGCAGCAGGGGCAGCAACGGCCGCGATAGCAGCACCGGTTGCGGCGGCGGTAGTTGCGGCATCAACAGGAGCAAGTGCAGCAGCAGCAGCAGTACCAGGGCCCGCGACAGCAGGAGCAGCGGCAACAACAGTGGCAGCAACGGCAGCAGCGGTGGCAGCAGGGGCAGCAGCGGCCGCGATACCAGCATCAGCTTCGGCGGCGCTAGTTACGGCAGCAACAGCAGCAAGCGCAGCAACAGCAGCACCAGCGACAGCGACAGCAGGAGCAGCGACAGGAACACTGGGAGCAGCGGTGGTGACAACCATCGTGACAGCGGCAGCAACAAGAGAGACCGCAGCAGCTGCAGCGTCAGCAGAGCCGGCAGCGGTCACGGCGGTGACAGGTCGGACTGCACGCACAGCAGTGGCAACATCGTGGATGGTGAGGGATTGTCTGGCAGTCGTGCGGTTCGTGCACAAGAAACAGAATTCTCGAAAGTCCGTCGCATTAACAGCGAAGATGGGGAGAATCTGTGTGCCACGGTAGATGCATTTGTTAAGTACGAACGAAAAATCAATTCTGAATGTGGCGCCTCAGTTGCCAAGGAGCCCCACGGCGACAATAGTCGAATAGTCACGGAAAACGCCGAACATAGCTCACTGCATGCTGCTGCTTCCCACACGGATTTCAAAGAGGACGACGCATGCAGTTCATCGGTAGAAGCAGCGCACGTCGGTTCAGTAGGTGACACAGGTGTAGTACCATCACCAGCGGCTGCACTTACTACAACGGGTGAAAACTGCGCCATCTCACCTCGTGCTCCAGACAGCGTGGTTATCTTGGGAGGAGTAAGCGAGGCGAATCGAGGACGAGCAGCTGCGAACATCGTAAATCCTCCGCTGGAAGAATGTTGTTTAGCCGATCGTTGTGTATTGTCACCAGCACCTGCGTATGTGGTGACTGCAGCACGACCGACAGCGGCAACGGCAACACGAGCAGCAGCTGCTGCAACACCAGCAGCACAGACGACAGGAGTAGACGCAGATGGAGCGGACACGGTAGGAGGGACAGATACAGCGAGACCAACTGGAAGAGCACCAGGAGCGACCGTAGCGACAAGGCGCACTGGGTCTGCTGCAGCGGAAGCGGAACCTCATCTGACAGAAACGCGGTGGGAAGACGTCTACTGGATTTCAGGTGACAGCGAGGAGAATTCATTGAATGACCGCAGCTCTGATTCGGATTTCACACCTAAGAATGGGAAGAAGTCGAGAAAGGGAGGAAGGCGGCAGCTGTTACGCGAGGCGCGATGTGGACCTGCCTCGACGCGGAATACGCCAAGCGCTTACGAGACTAGCGGCAGCAGCAGCGACGAAAGTACATCTCTTGAGGAGGAGGAGGAAGATATTGACGACTTGATAGACAGCGAGGAAGACGATGGGGCAAAACAAACCCACCGGCAGGCGACACGAAAGCTTCGGAGGCGGACGCTACGGCAGCAGCAGCAGCAGAGACGGCAGCAAGGGCGTAAGCGCCAGCAGAAGCAGGAACAACGGCGGCAACAGCAGCGGCGGTGTAAGAGAAGTGGAGAGGGAGAGGGAGGACGGCAAGTGTTGATGAGGTCTGACGTGCATTCTGGAGTGAATGTAAAGACTGAAGAGAACGGAGGACGTATTGGTGAGGAGGGACATTTCGATGTAGGGGGTCCGTGCGACATGGACGCTGCAGAGGTAGCAGTGGCAGGAGAGGTCTCAAGCGACAGACTAACGGTGGAGGCTACTGGTTCCACTTCCGATGTGTGTAAAACTCAGTTGTCTTGTCCACGTTCGTCAACAGAATCGGCGTCTGCTTCTAGTGTATCATCCCTGTCAGTACGCAGGAGCCTTCCAGCGGCAATGAAGGGGAAACCGCGGGCAGCGGCAGCAGCGGCAGCAGAAGTACCATCAAAAGGAGTGCAAGCAGACTGTGTTGATACGAACGCAGACACGGAGGAGTCCGACTCAGTGGAAAAGAAGAAATGGAGCGAACCACAGCGGGGCGTTCGTGCCCCCAGAAAGGTGCTGTCGAAGAGGGAGGAGGACGAAATGAAGAAGTCACGCAGACGTGCGCAGCAACAACAACAGAAGAAGAGGGATGACGTGCGCTCGGCAGCTAATGCGGCAGCAGCCGCAGCGGTGAAGCTGTGGAAACATGAGAAACTTCATGAAGCCTGTCTGTACATATGGGCAGCATTAACGCAAGCGGTCTCCCTCCCCGTTCAGCAGACTGCTGCAGGTCTACGGGCTGATATGCGTCGCACAGAGGGAGTTGAGCGACTTTTAAAAGCGGTAAGTGAACAGCAGCACGACCAGCGACAGCAGAGGCAGGTGGGGAGCAGAGAGGAGCGGGAAACAGGAGACAGAAAGTCTCCGGATAGTAGGGACGAGCAACGCTCGCCGCTGCAGCAAGGCGTCCATTCATTTGCAACTGCTTCACAAGGGCAGCCACGCATCCCATGCCAACGTCAACAGAAGCAACAGCTACCTAAAAGAGAGCAGCAGGATGTACAACTCTCCATAGCAGAACGGCGGCTGGAGGAGCACCAGCAGCTGCCTCCACCGCTTCCCTTCATGACGCTAGAACAGTTGGGATGGGCAGCAGCAGCGTTAGGACTGGTGAATTTGGATGTTGATGAGCTGCTGAAGATGGTAGCGACTGCAGCAGCAGCAGGGGCAGCGTCGAATGCAGAGAAGCAGCAACAGCAGGAGCAGCGAGAGGAGCAGACGGGAGGGTCAACAGGGAAGACAGGGCATCGCAGAAAGCAGCACGGAATCCTTAGCAGCAACGCCTGCAGCAGATACTACAGCGAAGCCCTGGGGAAGACCACGTTATCTCTCGAGGAATTTGTTGCCTTCTTCCATCATGGTTTGGGTTTAAAAGTTGAATCAAATGGAAAAGTATGGTGAGGGAAGATAAGGAGACCAAGCTTTGTTATGATTCGTTTTGATTTCTCAGTCCTCCTTTTATAGTAAAGACATTCCAGTCCATCTTTGGGAAGTTGTCCCACAGTACAAAAAAAGGAAATCAACTATTTTTAAAATCGTGGTTTTACCAGAAGAGGGATACCTGCTCCCCAAGCTCTCCGAGCAGAAACTGCACGCGGCGATCAGCGCTAGAATGGAGAACGAATTCCCTAGTTTACTGTCGTGCGGCCTCGACTTTGCAGGACCCAAGAAGAAGAGAAAGGACTCGGTGTGAACAACGAGGCCATTGACAGTGCAGGAGTGCAGTCTCAAATTAGTTACGCATGAATAGAAATGTCTTCAGTGCGCATAAGGACATCATAAAAGAAGATTTGATGGTTGTCTGTGGATGTCGTTGTTTAGCGCCTGCGAAGCGATGTGCCGTCATACCATATGCAGAATTTACTTTTAGAGTTGTCGTGCAAGCGAAGCAGCCGCACACGAGTGTGCTACCATGCACCAACAGAAGCACGTCTCAGAGGTAAACGCTTGAGTCGTTTACTTGTGTCGTGTACGTCAGGTAGTACGTTAGGGAGAGACGAGGAAAAGAATGCGGAGCTCACTGAGGACGAGGTGTTTACATTGAAAGCGTCCCGTCCCCCACAGAGAATAAAAAACCATAGCAGGCAGACGCGGGCTGCTGTGCGCCACAAACTAGGTGCTTAGACATCTGCAGTCTTGTGAAGTGTGCATACCTGTGTGTTACACTGCGTCGAAGCTTGTGTGCTTCAACACAGGAGAAAAGGTAACTGGCGGGTAGCTAAATCACTGGGGGACTTCCAGGACGGTGTTGTACAGTTTTCAATAAAGCGGTGTTCAGCGCGAGGGCCGACCGCAGTGGTACTCCGCAGATCGTGCCGTGCTTAGTTGGCGAATGTGTATTTCGTGTCTAGGCGATCAGGACGAGTTAGAGAGGGCGGTAGTTGTTGTGGTTTGGAGTTTTGTGTTTGACTCTGATATTTGCCAGTCGTGAATAGCCAAATGGGTAGAAAGAAATGCGAAATACATAAACAGGGCTTCCTGCTCTCCCTGTGCGGAGACACGACACCCCTCACCGCGTTCCGTTCATTGATGTTACCTAGCAGGATTCGTTCTGCTGGAGTGTGAGGCACAGTGTGTTTGTGAGAGTGTACCGTGTCTGATGCGTGGCAAGGCATCACGCAGTCGCTTGCGCCTGCCAAGCGAAGCGTGAACAGTCGTACAACCCCCTTTCACTTTTCGGCCACTGAGTCAGGAATTACCCTCTGCAAAACTTTGGAGAGTGAGGTTTTCGAAACCTGCATAGTTTCGAAGTGTTGCATGGCCAAAGAACACTATCGAGCACTGCAACTAGCAGACGTTTCCGCCACGTTGTTGTGCAAGAGTGGATGCTACCAAAATTGCTAAAGTAGTGCTGGCTCTCGTTTTTTCCACTTTTTTTAAAATGGACAGTCGACAGTGGGAGTTAATACACAGGGAAACACACGATGGAGCTCAGACACTGTTTTGTTTGCTTCAACGGTGAACATTTTGGTACACTGACTCAACTAAATTCGTTCCAGTGGAGAGAAACGGGCTAAAATCCCTGTCACCTTACTTGCCGTGATAAGTTGGAGAGCACCGGTGTGCAGCGCATGATTGATCAGGTGATTGAATAATGAGTGCGTGAGACGAAGAAAACTCCTCGGGCGCGTTTAACAGTATGTGTGTGTATGCGTCCTGCAACTTGCATGATGATCACTCAGGTATTTAAATGGTGAGTGTGTGAGACGAAAAAAACTCCTCAGGCGGGTTCACCAGTATTGTGTGTATACATCCTGCAACTTGCCTGTAACTGTTTGACGAGATGTGCATTTACAGGTTACGGCATTTGTGCTGCGTCTTCCACGGATGTACACGTGCTTTGATGCGGTGGAGGTTACACTACCGTGTGTACCTTGCTCCCTTGGCGTCTGCTGGATTCGTCTGCGGACGAAGAAAAGTGGAAGACGGACGGAGATGCGGTTGTCTTGAAGCTTCCCTGTTGTGGTAGCCACTGCGTACATGTCCCATTTTACTTGAATAGCCCCACGAACCGAACTCTTTACATTCCCAACAAATACGGCTGCATTCTCCACGTACAGCGTGCATCTTTTGACCCGTACGGCCATGTGGCTCAACGCACGCGAACCCGTGTGTTCACATCATGCAGAAGGGTACACAGACATTCGTAGACGAGCAGAAGCGGGCCTGGGTAACAGTAGAGCCCCTCGGTACTGTGATCTGCATAAAGTACGAAGAAACAAACACGGATGGCCGTCTAGATTATAAAGTGATGTCGTCGTATGTTTTGGCCGAGATTTCTCAAGCTAGAATTTATCAGCTCCTGCGAAGACTGGTGCGCTAAAAGGCATTCGTACGGGTGTGTACAAGCTTTTAAAACAGAAGATACGGATGAACCCCTGAGTCGCGCCAAGTATCTCCCCTGCATAGCTAGATGGATACGCATATGTACAAGCTTGTCAAGGGAGCTATACAGGAGAGACAGGTATACCCTAGTTAGATAGGTGTGTCCAGAGTGGTGGAGTCCAACGAAAGGTGCTTGTATTCACTCACGCGCCTTAGCGACTCTAGGAACAGGAAAGCTTTAAAACGTGTAAAAGTTACATTTAAATGTGCAAGTCAAATTCTGGCTGTGCGCATAGTGGCTCTGGCAGAACCCAGAAGAATACTCTGGTGGCTGTGTTGGCGAACCAAAAAGCGTCAACTCGTTTATCGTCACCGGCTCACTTTCACGTGTTCGCCCCTGTAAAAGGCAAACTTCCACGCGTAGGCGTGCTGCTTCTTCCACAGCACGAGGAAGGATCCATGTTCCTGGCCGAGATCCTTTACTGGAATCTTCACGCGTATCATTGCTCCTTCAATGACACAGTAAGAGAGAAGCTGTTTGCTTGCTCTGGTTACAGCCGTTCAAACAAACACTCACCAATGGAAGCGCAGACGTTACCACTACCATCTGAAGACGCGTAGTACACAAACTCACACGAATCAAAGTACACATGTAATTGAATATAATGTTAGTGGTCAAATACTCCGTATACCATGCAGCACGCACAATACCTGCACTCCCCGATAATACTGTGTGCGGGCCTGGCGCCAACGCAAAAACGTGGCAGGCGCAGTACGAAGCCCTATAATTCGAAGAGCTCTTTGTGAATATGGCATATGATTTTTCTTTCACGTACGCGTTTCCTAGTTGGCGTATTATCTCCCCAAAGTAGGAAATTTGTTCCATGAGGAGGTTTTTGTATGCAATAATAAAACTTATCCCTCCAGATTCTCCCCTCCCTAACACTGTCTCTACAAAGTGCAGCTTTCAACTCCTGCAGGGGCATCACCTCTCCTTCCCATGTACCTGGTTCTCACCACAAAGTTCGACCGCAGCTGCATCTGTTTCACTATACGATTTTCAGCAGTCCCCCCTCATATCACGTCCTCACGGATTCATCTCTCACAAAACCGCCATTACATCTCCCTCGGGAGCTCCGTTCGTTCAAATAGCTCTCGAGCGTGGACCCTGTCCCGACACATTCGTGTACTGATACATGCACCCTGTCGTGACACACTAATGTTGTGTCTCACACGGCCTGAAAAACAGCTTAATACACATATCCTCGTCTCTCTAATTGGGGGTGGTTTATACTCACACACGGTACTGACCTGGAATACTGGAGCACCGTAAACGAATCGCGGTACACTTTGTCTGATTCGCCATATATGCATTCAGTTGCATACCTGTGATATAGAACCGCCAGTCGTCGCACGCCGTATAAGCTTTTTCAACCACCGCATCCGGTGGATCACGTCGGGTGTCCCGAAATCCGAAAATATTCTTTCAGTCTCATGCTCCGCGTTCTATCGCAGCTACGTATACGCTTGTCACTTCGTCAGGCCTTCGGTTAAAATTGGATCAGTAGTTTCGCCAGCGGGTCACTACAGCTCTTGTCTATACCGTCGTCGCACATATCGTGCAAAGATCCCCCAATATTGTAGGAAATGGACCCGTGTCCACCCGTCGTCAAACTCAGTACACACACCCACCTACACAATACACATAATGTCGCCTCATTCACTGTGGCCGGTAAACCTCTATTCCTCTGTCGCAAACATTCGTCGGACAGCGTACCAAGCACAGTGCAAAATCAGAGTTAGCACATCCGGCAGCTCTTTGTTTAAAACTTCTTGTTTCCTCAGTAAACCTGTCTCACTTCCAAGCGCCGGATGAATTCGCACTGCTGAGCGTCTATCAGTAGGCGTGCGGCTGCCGCATCCGCGTCCTTGGATATCACACAACTGGAGTAGTCAAAACTCGCGCGGTAATCCGTTCGCACACTTATTTCGTTATTTCCTCTTTCTCCCTAGCTACAGCACACCCACCTTCTTGCACTTTTCGGCGCTACTCTCTACCTTCCCCATCTTAGTTCCTTGCTCCCGCGCTTCTTCCGACCGCCTCGGTCAAAGAACAGTCGCGCCAGGTTAGCCGCCCTTCCTCAGTATCTCTCTTGGATCTTTTCGTCCCTCCGTCTCCTCGGCGATTCCGTCTTGTTCTTCTCCCCATCTTTGTACGTCCACGTGCGTGTGTATATATAAGTAGACCTCTTGCGTCTTTTTGTCTCTCCGTCTCCTCGGTGATTCCGTCTTGCTCTTCTCTCCATCTTTGAACATCCGCGTGCATGTATCTATACAAGTAGACCTCTTGCATCCTTTTGTCTCTCCGTCTCCTAGGTGATTCCGTCTTGTTCTTCTCTCCATCTTTTGTACATTCACGTGCGTGTATCTACACAAGTAGACGCTTACGTGTGTCAGGAGAGGACCACCCACAACAATGCACTGTAAGCTCATTTGCTACAGGTACGTGCTCTACCTCTTGAGATCTACCCCTCCGAAAAGTGCATGTCTGATAGGTGAACCACCAGTAAATTTTCCTGCCTCGAAGTTGCCGCGCCCAGATTGAATTTCTTCCAGCAGCGAATGCAACGTGCGAGAACGCAAATGTGTGTTTTTCTGTGGTGCAAAAAGAGGATGGAATTTGTGGATTTCACGCAGAGTCGGTCGCTTGCTGACCTGTGGCGTCAGCATTATCCGCAGCAATCCCTGAGTCAAGTCGGCAGTAAATTAACAGCGAACGGAGGGAGAGACATATGCGGACGTAAATGCAGAGATACGAAGAGAAACGCGAGGGGAACACACAGACACAAAACGACAAGATTGAGTGAACGGGGAGAGCGTCATAGAACGAGGGCGGACGGATAAACAGAGGGAGGGTAGCCGAGACCAAGACCGTTGTACACGTGTAATGTAATACACGGGAGAAAGTACAGAAGAGAGAGAAACGGCGGACCAAAACAGAAGAGGGGGAAAATTGAAGATGAGAGTACGGGGGGAGAGACAGCAAGGACGCGAGAAAGTTCGGTAAAGATATGAGGGGACAGAATGTGTGCAAAAAGAGACGATCAATTCCAGAATGACAGGCATCTGCTAAGGGAAAGATGTTCCTCCACACAAGTACGGTTACGCACACGCATTCGAAAACAGTTGTTACTCAGAGGCTCTCCTACTCCCACACGAGACTATGGGTGCGTTAGGCGGCTGTTCCTCGAGCACACTGCATCCAGCATGAGCCGCGTTCGCATTATCCGTATACAGGCTGATGACTCACTGTGTGGAAATGTAAAGCTGTAAATAACTGTTACTTTATTCGCACAGACATACACTCTGGATTGATGTCCGACACAGTTCGCACGTAAGTATAGTTCTTCGCCATCCCCACGATGCGAATCCTTTGTTTCTCTCAACATAGTTCAGCTATCGATCCGGCTATTCCTGTTCTTCCTGGTATGCTGGCGGTTTGAGCAGAGGGCAACGAAAGATCCAGCAGCAGACGGCCAGAGACAGAATAGGCGACGCCCGACGCCACATTCTGGTAGCAGCGCTCGAGAAAGTAATTGAGGCAATTATTGATAAACCCTAACACGTATATATGTTTATATACTGACACACAAGGATATATAAATATATGTGTATCTATATACATATGTGGGTAGACGGATAGATAGTATACACAAAAACACCTTACGTGTACGAACACGTATTTGTTTTACTGAAAATAAGCATCCTGCAAGTGTGTGTGCGCACATATGCATATACACATATATATATATATACAGGGGCATATGTATACACACACAGTCACAGACACAGATACACACTTGTGCAGGGACTGCGCGACCTCACCAGGATCGGCACCGTTGCCATTTTGTCGCAGCCGGTCAAATCGAGCTCGTCTACGTGAGCGCGAGCTGCTCGAACTGCAGAGAAAACGCATGACAAAAAAAAATCACCTCTCAGAAAAAACGGCGTCCCTGAAAAACGGAGCTCTGCAGGCCGTAGGTCTACCTCTCCACGTGCGAGCAAGAGAAACATATACAGAAATACATACGAATATATACGCCTGTTTATAAACAGATGTACACAAAAAACTACGCCAGGGTGGACGCATACAGCCAGTTCGAACAAGTCCACCGAAACGGCTTTTTAGAACCTTACGCGCCTTTGCATAGAGGTGTCCGCATCGGCGTATGCAAGTGCAGGGCCACACATCTCCCAACGACCCTCTTCAGGCTTCCGAGACTGACCGTGGAGCAGTTTATTTTACAGTGCACTGCACGCATAGATGTGCTGTTGCATTTTGAAGAATAACTTTCCTTTGTGCATACGACGCAAGTGCCTACACTTGCCCCTAGATCTTCATCTGTAGACATGCGTACAGACCTGTATTTACACACACATACGTGTATGTACTTCTAGTGCACATGCGTAGATGGACAGAGACATTTGAGTATATTCAAGTGTACGCTTTAAGCCTAGATACACACATCTGAACATATCCGTATTCAAAAGACTGACGTGTCCATCCACAGGTACGCTTGTATGTGTCGTTGTAGATAGTTTGACTGGTTAAAGAGATTATACGCATAGATACGCAGAGCATACATCTCCATACGTACACGTATACTGCCACATAGGCGCACTTACACAAATGCTTCGTTCAGGTGATACTGGCGATGCAACAAGGCGTAGAGATACGAGTGCGTACGCAGCCAGTACCTTCGTGAGGCACACGCCTCTGCTTTCAGCGTGTGCTGCTGCCCCCCGCTCAACCTACCTGAAGAATACGGGTATGTTTTTACATAACAGGCTCACATAGATCTACACATACTTATTTGCGTATTTCAAAAATCATAGAAGATAGAGGGCCGCTGACGCCACTGCTGGTGCGGCAGGGCTGCAGCCTCCTGTAGTCTACGCGGACAACGTACGTACACACACAACGTTATATATTTATATGTAGCACAGAACAGGTATACAGAAGCATACACATACGCGAAAAACATAGATGTACACAGATTCAGAAAGGTCTTGCTATTGTGTCCAGACAGCTGTTGTGCCGTCCGTGTCGTGATTGTATGATTCCTCACCAAATAGATCCCTTGACCAGAGCTCGCCTATTTCGTACGGATACTGTTGGCCACACCAGAGTTTATAAAGGACGATTCCAAGAGCCCACACGTCTTTCCTCTCTGTAGTCATAATGCGTCTCCTGCCGTCGTTGATGCACTTCATATTTTCAGGAGGAAGGTAGCGCACTGTTCCAGACATGCACGGCACGTTCTCCCCGATGGGCTGCATAACGAGTAGCAGCACACCACAGGCTGCAGCACCCTTGTTATACGTAAAGAGAGCGTATTTTAGGTTTACAAAGGTGGACGGATACACATACTTGTGCAGATACGTATGCATACGTCAGTGTGTGGATATCTGCAGGCAGCTACTTCATCTGTCAAGATAGCCACGTACGTAATTGACAAAGACAACTCAGTGCTACGCTCAATGCAGCAGCGGTGCGGCACAACAGACACACCAGCATATATACCTCTCTTCAGATACACACATATGGAACGCGTCCGTAGACGAGACAGCTACATACGAAACAAACGTGTCCACGTATGTATACGCATATATATATATATACACACGTGTACGAACACCATACACATGTATGTACATGTATGCGCAACTCTTCATGCGAATTACCCAGGTACCCAGGCGTACGCGAAGAATAGCATACACGAGCAGATTACGTCTGCACGTATACGGACACGCGCAGATTTAGGTATAGTTATAGGCAGATATATATTCAAATATGTAGTCGACGAATCTTTAGTTATGTGTGTGAGTCTGTGTCCGCGTGTGTTTGAATAGTCGCCACCCCTTACGTGCTCGAAGAGGAGGCTCCCTCTATGGCGCTAAATGTTGTCTCTGCATGTATTCCTGTTGTAAGGCTGAAACCGTGCAGACAGAGGGCGCTGCTCACTGCCATCCCACGCAAAAACCTTCCGACGCAAAGAGCGACAGCTTCTACGCTTTCAGCACGGAGACGTTGAGATACAAGAAAAACGAATACATATACGTGTAGATTCAGTTATATATACATTCATACACACACACTGCACATACATGTACGTATGCAGTCATCTACATATATACTCCACATGCACACGTGTACACATTCGTCTTCGCTTACCGTAGCCACAGGAAAAGGCAAAACGGACATAAACGTGTTACAAGTGATCACACACGCATGTCTATACACACGTGTACGTGTACACACATTCATACATTCAGCTGCGTACGTGTGTATAGTTTCGCCATTTCTTACGCACAAGTCCAATAGCAAGATATTGTTCATTCCAAGAACTCGGCTGTAGGCTAAAGGATGCAAATCAAGGGATGCGCACACCTTTGCTTCACGTGTATAACGATTTTTCCTCCACAAGTGTGAGTACACACGTTTGCAACTATATCTGCTGGCAGACCTGTTCACAGTCACTGCGCCAGGAAACTCGACAACATCGGCCCCAGCATGGCCCTAGAAGCAGTAGCAGCAGGAGTGGAAGCATGCAGTACACAATACCCAAAGAAACGCCGTTCCTGCGACAGCAGCAGCAGCCCCTCAGCTGCAATGGCAACGCTACCTGCAGCCGCAGTGGCGTCGTTCAGTCAGGAACAACCACAGCAGCAGACGCTTAGTCAGCTGGAGCAGCAGCATCCGTATAGCCGCCGCTGCAGGGGAAGCAGTCTTGCAACCGCTGCAGCACTTTCTCTACGAGCGGCAACAGTCCGCCCACAACAGAAGGCCTTCGCGTTAGCGGCAACATCTATCAACGTCGTTAACATTTATGTTGCGGCACCTGTCTTCCGTACCGTGGCGAGGGAGTGGTCCCCAAGGAATATTCTTCCATCCATCCCAATGAAGAAATTGGGCAGCTTGATATCAGAGTGCACCAGTCCCATGTCATGTAGTCGCATATTGGATCTGCGCATGCACGCGCAGCACAGCAAATTCTGTAGAAACTGCATGCCACGAAGGACTTCCAAGTGTGTCCTTCTGCTTCAAAAAATGAGGTGCCTCCCTGTGTACAAATATTCTTGCTCGTCCTACTGACGGCAGACTCAGCCTGATCCTCTTCTCCTTCCCTCCACAAAGTACACAGACGTCTGACAGAGGGGCGCTACAGGCAGGATGACTCCCACGCTTTCACTCACACATATATGTATGTACAAGTTGGTGCGGCTGCAGCGTGTGTTGAACGACTCTTCTTCGCATTGCGAGGCTCGACAGAGCGTGGGGTTCTACGTCTTCTCTAGCTTTTCTTTTTGTATGCTCTTGACGTTGTCCGTGTGTGTATGCAGATACGCGTGTGTGTGTGTGCGTGTACACGTACAAGAGAAACACCCGCTCCGGTACTGATAAAACTAGTTTACACGAAAGTACGTACATGCGTACATCTGCACGCACACATACACATATACATACACGTATACGTATAAATGTCAACAACGGCACACACATACGTATGCAGTCACAGCGATCAGCGCCCTCTTCTTCCTCTCGACAGCCTGCCGTAGTAGAGCATCGCCACATGTACAAGCATGTGCACATATATACATATGTATATGTATATATATATATATGTATAT